>VZRI01002772.1:424555-437091 GCA_013397515.1 Upupa epops
AGGTCCCTTCTGATCCCCAAGGATTCTATGCTATCCTTACTTGTTTCCTCTCTTGTGACAAAAGTGGAAAGAAGATGTCTTGGAGAGGAAACAGAAGATAGAAGTGTAACTCTTTCTTCTTTTGCCAGGGAACAGAGATGGAATTTGAATTATTCAGTGGGAATATATTAATTATTCTGAGTTTGCTGCTTAACCTTCTCCAACCTTTCAAGTGGAGGTTCTAAAGCAGCAGCAGAAGGACTAATCTTGCCCAGTGACAGAGATTTCTCTGGCACCCTTCTGCCACACGGAGTTTATTTGTGCAGTTTGCAGAGCTCCTTCAGCAAATACTTTACTTGCCGAGCATGCAGAGTTCACGTCAGACAACTGACATTCCCCAGCAGAGGAGACAGAGGAAGGGGGGAAAAAAACCAAACCAACTTGAGACTCCCACTCAACAGGGTTCTGTCTCAACCGTCCTGCCCTCAAAAATATGCAGCTCGTTTATTCTGTGAACTTCCCAGGGGGGGAAAGTCTTTCAATCTGCCTCCTCAGTTTAAGAGAGACAGTTATTTGTGCTTATAGGGGAAAAAGTGAGGGCAAGCAGATTTCACTGGCATCTCCTCCACAAACCACCAGCAAGCTTTGCTTTCTTGTGTTTCCCAAGCTTGACAATGCACGTCCTTTGATTAAGGAGCAACAGGAGAGAGTGTATTACCAGGGACAGGCTAGGAATGAGCAGTGCTGACAAGAAAACTATGAAAACTGATGCTTTTTGATGAATTATGGTGTAGGTTGAGTATTGTCTCAGGCTTTTGTATCATAGAATCCTTAGGGATCGCTGGAGGGTGTCCAGCATAGAGCAACGAAGATGATGAAGGGAGTAGAGCAGCTCCCTGCTGAGGAAAGGCTGAGGGAGCTGGGGCTCTGGAGCTTGGAGAAGGGGAGGCTGAGGGGGGACCTCATTCCTGTCTCTAAATGTGTGAGGGGTGGGTGTCAGGAGGATGGAGCCAGGCTCTGCGCCAGGTCACCTGTTGATAGGACAACTCTTGCTGAGTTCTAGAAGTCAAAGTTTGAGGTCCTTCATCCAATTTCAGTAGCTGACAGATTTTCTTCAGCTGGGCAGGACCGTTTGCTTTCCTTCGTGACTCGCTGCAGCAGTTCTTGTTAGGGCATCAATCCTTCTCAAACATTGCGAGAGAGGTCTCTCTTCCAGCACAAACATTTTGGGGGAAGAATGAATGAATTGTAAAACTACATCAAGACCACAACACAACGAATTTCAGAAGCTCTTGTGTAGCAGAGTGTGTGTTGTCAGTCAAGACTGTTCAAATGGCCTGGGATGGTATTGAATGCCCACCAGCTATTGCCAGGAGATGGTGATTAGGGACTTGATGGAGAGTGGCTTGGTATGAGAGTGACTTTTTCTCTATTCTAGATACTATTTTCCTTAGCAACATAAGAATCATGACAATAGGTGTGTGCGTGGGTTTGGCTGACCGGGCGTGAGTTTAATACTCATAAAAACTCTTACCCTGTGACAAGGAACCTTCAAAACCGTGGCTGTGCCCAGCGTTCAGTCACTGCCGTAGTCACTGTGGCCTTTTGATGTCGGGGGGAGTGATGCTCAGTGGGGTAGATGGTTCTGTGGGAACTGCCTTTCCAAACAAAAGCATGAGCCGGGGAAGTCTCTTGTTGAAGATGAATGCTTTTGCCTCTGCTTTATAGAACGGTTGTAGTCTCTGGGGTAGCTCTTTCTTCCTCCTTACATCCCCTTGGGGTTTGCAGTGCTGTAACGGCAAGAATTCGTAGGGAAAAGGGCTGTTTTGTTTCTGTGGGGTATTTTTCTTGCACGTCGTGGTCTCAATTGTGCCAAGTCTTTTTCGAGGAGATAACTAATTCCTGAAGAATGTGGAACACAGCATGGGTTAAAGAAATGGATTGAGCTGTTCTGGGCAGGATTATTCATCTGGCGTTTGATGACCAGGCTTTTGATTTGTAGTGGTGTTTCAGCTAAAGCTTTGTTTGGGAAGGATGTGAATGCTGTATGGCTTTGGGCTCTGCACCCTTCCTAACTGTCAGCCTGTCAACAACATAGCCTGAGTTCTGCACTGAAGATACAGCCAGGCTTACTGTGGTTTAGGCTGAGTTTAGTTTTTCAGGCTTTAGTGTTGAGTCACCCCTGTTTTGGAAAGGACTCCTGTGCACTGATTTCATGGACACATAGGGAGGAGTGCTATGGGTAGGAACACCCTGCAACTAGAAAGACATTAAATCCTCTCAGACCCACAGGGAGAGCAGGATGGAGGTTGTAGTTTCACTACTGAGGCAGAACAGAGAATCCCTTCACTCTCCTGGAGTGGGAATTACAGAGAACTCTTACCTGTGCTCCTGTACCACTTCCAGGTGGCTCTGCTTTTTCTCCTGGGGATTACTCTCCAATCTGGAGTTGGGAAAGGAAAAGATGGGATGGAGAGAGAGGAATAAATGAAGGAGCCACAGGGAATTATTTTAAACACCTCTTCTTCAGGCAGAAACAGCCCCGTTCTGCAGTAGTGGTCATGTGGAAGCCCAGTCCTGGTGTAGTCAGTAGCTACCACTGACTTCAGCATCTCTAAGGCATTACCTTAGGTGTTTTCAAGTATTAAACTTCACAAAGCCAGTGAGGTAATAACAGTAGAGAAAATACAGTGGATTTATAATTTAAAGGCTGTTGAGCCTGTAGAAACCAAAATGAAACAGCTTTTAATCCATCAAAAGCAACTCTCACTTGTGATTTAGAGCAGTGGGAAAGCTATCCTGAGAGAGATGTGTCTTCAGGTTGGAGGACATTAAAGTTTTCTAATTGCCTAATTAATATGAGGAAGCAAATGAGTTCTCAGGGAGTTCTGTTGCTGATATTGAAGGTGCCCACCACAAAATTCAGATGCCTCCAGTGCTTTTCTTCTGCTGCTTAGAGCTCATGCTTCTCTAAACTCTGCAAAGAGAGCTCTCTCTTCTCTTTTACAACTTGCCTTAGAGTTTTTATCATCATTTATTAAAGCAGGTCCTTCTGTGCTTAATACCAGCACAGTGTTGAAGGAAAACACACCTCTCTGTTAGCATTCAGTACGGGAGAATCCAATTCAGCTCCTCATGTTTGAAGAGCATGGTATATGGTGCGTGAAGCCAGGCAAGGTAGATCGATAGCAAGCAAGCTGGTTCCTACTAAATACATTACAAATATATTTCAAGGGGTTGCAGAGGACATCATTCTTCATTCCCATGCAGAAATTGAAAGAATTGCTGTCTAGACAGTGATTCTGAGAACCAATTGTATCATGAGCATCTGCATCCCATTCACCTTGTGTGTGTGGGTATAGATCACCCTGAAAAGATGAAGCAGCTGTAGCTGGGTAAAGGATTTTCAGAATTGTAAAGGAAACTGGGAATGCTGGATTTGTTTTCCTTGTGACAGGGTGGGAGTTGTAAAGGTGTCCTAAAGATGTCTTCTTATTCATAGAATCCTTAGGGATTGGAAGGGACCTCGAAAGATCATCCAGTCCAATCCCCCTGCCACAGCAGGATCACCCAGACCAAGTCACATAGGAATATATCCAGGCGGGTCTTCTCCAGAGAAGGAGACTCCACAACCCCCTGGGCAGCCTGTTCCAATCTTCCTGATGCCCATTCCTCACATATTTACAGACAAGAATGAGGTCCCCCCTCCGCCTCCTCTTCTCCAAGCTCAAGAGCCCCAGCTCCCTCAGCCTTTCCTCATCAGGGAGCTGTTCCACTTCCTTCATCCTCTTCGTTGCTCTACGCTGGACACCCTCCAGCAGCTCTGTGTCCTTGAATGGAGGGGTCATGATAGATAATGCGGGGTGCTTTATTTAATACCTCACAGAAATGTGTATATACATGCAGGTGACTGAACCAGGCACATCTTCTCTTTGTCTCTCCATCCTTGCATCCTCACACAAACCCTCATTCTCTCTCAGTCTCCATTCAAACCACCCTTTGTTGCCTCCCCTCGTCGCACATCTGGTTGTCCTACTTGTCTCCCTTCCCCCTCCAGCCCGATAGTCTCAATTTTAAGGCTTTATTCTGCAAAGTACATAATTAAGCAGCAAGACATGACATGAATATTGTTGCATTAATTGAGGCAGGAGAGAGAGAGAGCAGGGAAACTGAAGGAGAACTGCAGAGAAACAATAGCAGGTAGCACTCCATGGGCATGGAATTTGCAGTCTGTTTAGGAGGAAGTTTTTCTGTGGGGTGGGATTTTCATTGGAAAGGGGTAGCCAAACCCTGCCACTGTCTGGCTTTTCCCATAGAGAGCTCTGCTTTGCACTGGGGTAGCAACTCTGGCTTGATAGACCTGCTCTGGGGAGTTGTGACAGCAGGGACTCTACAGCCCAAACCCCAGTAACTGCTCTGTGGAGATGGATGGTTCCTTTGGAAGGAAGGGCTGTTGCAGTGTGAGTGATGTTTTTCTGCTGTGGACAGATGTTGATAGCATCGTCCTGCAGGTAGCCAGAGTAGCTTCAGCATCCTTCTGGGTGCTGTTGATTGTAACAGGCACTGGAAATGAGTGGAGAAAACACCAGTAAGTGTTTGGTAAGGGGTTTAAATGTGAGGTCTCTGCTGTTTGTTAGTCCAAGTGGCAGTCAGTAACCCTGTATGTCTAGAGAGGGCAAGTAAAATCAGACTCTCTTAGGAGAAGAGCGAGTTGGCAGCAGTCACAGTGGTGTAGAGCTGGGAGAAGTAACCGTGTGCACAGAACAACCCAAGGAATTACTACCACATTGCAGAATCAGAGAGTGAGAGGGGATGGAAGGTACCTCCAGACCTCATCCAGTCCGTTGCCGCAAGCTATTCCCAGTGCACATAACTTCACAGCAATGTAGTGGGCACAAATTTATTCCTGATCTCAGCTGGTTATAAGTCTGTGCCCTGAAGCATGAAGATTGAGGTTCTTGCAATTTTTAGTGTAGTTACAGAAGCGATTCATCATTATGTTCAAACCTTTCTCGAGTAGCACTGAGCTCTTTGTTCGATACGTTCTGAGCTATTGAACCTCGTGAGGCAATTACACGGCGCTTGTAAAGCTAATTCTGGGTGTTGATCAGGAGTGAAAATGTAACCCTCAGTGGGACGAGGGATTGCTTTTAAGTCAGCTGTTGTTTTGGAGTGTTATGTAGGTGAGGGAGGGGGGGAAAACCCGACGGCAAACTTGTTAGGGTACAGACTTCACCGAGAAGAAAAGGTGGCTGAATGGAGAGGAACTTCCATTGATTTCTCTGAATATTTAGAGCAGTGAACAGCTCTTGGCAGGTTGTCGTCTTTCTGTGTCACGATGGGTGCTTTTACATCAGGGGATGGTTGTCTGCTGCCTCTGCAGCGCTGGGACTTGCGATTCTCTTCCTCTGGGAATAGGGTGATGCTCAGCGTGGTTAGGTGGTGTGATATTTAATTCTTTGTTTGCCAAAAGGACTCGGATAGAGGCTTGGGATCTGATTCCCCTGCTTTTCTATTTTCTTTATCCTCAAACCAGGAATAATCTCACCAAATTCTGCTGATGCAGCTAAAATCAACCAAACCCCAACCCAAAAGCTCCAAACAAACCCCAGATGCTACAAACCCAGATGAAAACAGCTGGATCCCAGCGTTCGGTTTTCTATTCTGAGAGTGTCAGGAAATTGTGGTTCCTGGGAGCACAGCTATCCATTTATAAAGGATAACAGCATCCCAGCCAGTTGTGCACAGTCGGTCGGTGACCATCTGGAGGAGAAACGGAGCATATCCAGTGACTGCCGAGGAGCAGCGTCCCCAGCACCAGGCTCAATTAGTGCCAATGCTCAGCTGTCCGACTGCTGCAGGAAATGCTGACACAACAGCACCTTGATTTTCCCTCGGGGAAAATGCCAATAAAACATCATCCTGTTGTGGGAATGAGAATTGTCCAGCGTTAAGGGTGCAGCCCGAGGGTTCCCTATTGCTTTCTCTTCTAGCACATGCAGGAGTTGGATGCTCTTAATACCAATTTCCTTCTAAGCCATCTCGTAGTGTAACACGCACTCATCCTGGTGGGAAGAACAGCTGAGAAGTGTCCTCTGCTGTTAAAGGTGCCTCTTTTAGAAGAGTAGAGTAAAACTTTTAACCACTACCTTCTAGGACAATGAACTAATCTGATTGTTTTAGCTCAACTACATGTCCACCCATGCAGAGTCCAACATCCGAACTTCAGTACAGGGATGAGACTCTGAAAACTCTTGCTTAAGGCAGAGATATTCATCACTCTCAAGTTGTCCAGGCACCCAGTTGTTGGATCAAAGAAGGCAGTTTGTTTGGTCAGGCAAGATTTCTCTCCACTGAATCCATGCTGGTTGTTTCCAGTCACCATTCAGCGAGACCTGGGCAGAGAGAAATGGATTGAGGGACAACAAGGGTCAGGGGAGAGTCTGGCATCTGGGCAAGAACAACCCCAGGGACCAGGAGAGGGTGAGGACTGACCTGGTGGAGAGCAGGGGAGGAGAAAGGGACCTGGGGGTCCCAGTGGCCAGCAGGGTGACTCTGAGCCAGCAGTGTGCTCTGGTGGCCAAGAGGGCCAACAGCATCCTGGGGGGGATCAGAAGGGGGGTGGTTAGCAGATCAAGGGAGGTTCTTCTCCCCCCCTACTCTGCACTGGTGAGACTGCATCTGGAGTACTGTGTCCAGTTCTGGGCCCCTCAGTTCCAGAAGGACACAGAGCTGCTGGAGGGTGTCCAGCGTAGAGCAATGAAGATGATGAAGGAAGGAGAGCAGCTCCCTGCTGAGGAAAGGCTGAGGGAGCTGGGTCTCTTGAGCTTGGAGAAGAGCCAATTTCCATAATGTGATTACTTTTACCATTAAGCTGAGTGAACGACACCACATTTTGTCTGAAGTACATGTTGTACCTGTGCAATGAATGAATTCAAGGGCTTTTCAAGTACTGCAAGTCTTGTGTAGTCAAGGCTGCTCTGCAATCAGTTGCAGTTCAGCCCTAACTAGGAACCTATTTGTTTAAAGGGAGGGTTATGGTAAAGCTGTGCATCTCACTTTGCTTACTGTAGTCAATTACACATCTTACTGTAATCTGTTAAAGTTTTAGGAGGAGATAACATGAATGGAGTGAGTAAAGACACCATGGTGCCTTAAATCTCATTTTATCTCACGTCTTTACTACTAGTTGTCAATGCTAATGTGAAGCCAAGACAATAGTCTAATAGTGACCTCTCAAACCCTGAGGTTGGATGTGGAGTGGAAGTCATTACAGTCATAGCAAAGCAGACGGGGTCATTGGTTTGCTAACCTGATAGCAGAATAAGCTTCCTGTGAAAGGCTGGGGCTGAGTGAACACATGAGAGTTCACAGTATTTCTAACCTCACCACCAAGCTGCCTTCCAATATCATTTCTTATGTTTCTGGCGAGGACAGTCCTCTGAGGCTCTTGGCAAGGTACTACACGTCTGAGCTTTCATTTTCCATCTGAGGGAGAAGGTCAGTGTGATCTCTTTCAGTGGATATTGAAGATGCATTCCTTAACACATCTTGAAGAGATTCAGATGTTATAGAAGTAGCAGATGGCCTTGGAAAACAAAAGTTGCTGAGTTTCCTTGGCCCCTGTAACACAAAGGAGTTTGATGCTGTCTAATGTGGGGTTTGGATTGCTCTGGTTTGTTTAGCCTTTTGGTCAAGACCAGTGAAAGGAACCTCTGCTAGAACTGGTGTTAGGCACGTTGTGGTGAAAGAGCCTTTCATTTTGGGTGTTTCTGTGTCTCTAAGGGTCTTCATGTGATGATCTAAGGAAAAATGTCACTTTCACTAGAAATCATAGAATCCTGTCCAATCCCCCTGCCACAGCAGGATCACCTAGACCTGGGAACATATCTAGGAGGGTCTGAAATGTCTCCAGAGAAGGAGACTCCACAACTCCCCTGGGCAGCCTGTTCCAGGGCTCTGGTACCCTCCCTCCTGTGTCCTTCTGGAACTGAGGGACCCAGAACTGGACACAATACTCCACATGCAGCCTCACCAGTGCAGAGTAGAGGGGAGAAGACCCTCTCTTGATCTGCTAACCATCCCCCCTTCTGATNCTTGATCTGCTAACCACCCCCCCTTCTGATCCTCCCAGGATACTGTTGGCCTTCTTGGTCTCAATAGGACATTGCTGGCTCAGAGTTACCCTGCTGGCCACTCTGACCCCCAGGTCCCTTTCTCCTGCACTGCTCTCCACCAGGTCAGTGCCCACCCTAAATGACCAACTGATGCTTCGCAGATAGACACTCCACTGTGGTAGAACCACACTGTGCAGCAAATTAGCAGGTAGCAGCACATCATTTTACCCCTTCTCCTACTTAAGAGATAAAAGTAATAACCTACACCCCTTGTTTGCAAAGGCAACAGTGAAAATACTCATAGTTTTATCAGTTGACTCTGTCATCCTAGCACAGGGATAGGACTGTGCTTTCCTGTGTGTAGTAGTGCTGCTGTATTGGCTTCACAGCACACTGTACGAGAGAGGGTTGGTGCCCTTCATCATTAGCTGTTTTTATGACTTTGACTCGAAATTTTGGTTAAAACCCAGCTGTTCGATAAGGTCAGCCTTAATGTTGTTTGTGGTACCTGGTTTGAAATGAAAATGGGCAATTAAAACATGTAAATGACTATTTCCCAGCGATGCAGTGGATGGGTGTAATTGGCTCCAGTCTCTGCAACGGAGGCACATTCCAGGCTTTAATATTCAGTGGCACCTTGCCCTTTCCCAGAAGTTGATCTTTAGGGGAAATGCAGTGAGGATAGAAGCTGAAGTAGTAATTCAGCGTAAGAAAAT
This sequence comes from Upupa epops, assembly GCA_013397515.1. NCBI lineage: Eukaryota > Metazoa > Chordata > Aves > Bucerotiformes > Upupidae > Upupa > Upupa epops. The sequence continues at coordinate 433,368 of VZRI01002772.1, forward strand.
CCCCAAATCCTCAAACAAAGCCTCTTGAAGTTTGAGGTCATATCAAACAATGTTGGACTTTGAAACCCGAGGTGTCTTTCCCAGGCTTGCAGGAAGGCTAGCTCATTCTCACACCTAGTATCCTCTTATCCTCCCTGACTTGGGAAAGGCTCTCTAACTTCTTCATTTGCATTGAAATGGTTGGGAAATAGCAGCTCCCAGCTCTTGCACAATCCCTGGAATGATGCGGATGCAGAGGCTGTTTCATTTGTTTTAGGGTAGATGCCTGCTACTAGCAGGGAAGAATGAGGATAGGGAAATGATAGTCTCACTCTACTGGTATGGGGTGAGAGTTTATTTCAGATCACTGTAAATAGTACTGGCAGCCTCTGCTGGCAAAGCTGTTACTTACTCTCCTCACATGTTAAACTTAAAGAAGTCAGTGGTCTAGTCTCCCCATCACCAATGCGGGTACAGGTGACTGTGACTGTGAGAGCTCTGTACTGCCAGGGGTTTTAGAGAAAGGACTGATTCTACTCAGGGAACTTGAACCAAAATGCTCTGTTAAAATCTAATTTTAACTGCAAAGACTGCTCCTTGCATGATTTTTACTGAGTTTTATCGTGGGGTTTCTGTTGCCACACAAAGTGATTGTGAGTCTCATAAATAGGGGAGTGGTTAGCAGATTGAGAGAGGGTCTTCTCCCCCTCTACTCTGCACTGGTGAGACTGCATCTGCAGTACTGTGTCCAGTTCTGGGCCCCTCAGTTCCAGAAAGACACAGAGCTGCTGGAGGGTGTCCAGTGTAGAGCAACGAAGATGATGAAGGAAGGAGAGCAGCTCCCTGATGAGGAGAGGCTGAGGGAGCTGGGTCTCTTCAGCTTGGAGGAGAGGAGGCTGAGGGGGGACCTCATTCCTGTCTCTAAATCTGTGAGGGGTGGGTGTCAGGAGGATGGAGCCAGGCTCTGCTCAAGGGCATCTGGGGACAGGACAAGGGGCACTGGGTGCCAGCTGGAACAGAGGAGGTTCCCTCTCAATCTCAGCAGGACCTTCTTCCCAGGGAGGGTCCCGGAGCACTGGCACAGGCTGCCCAGGGGGGCTGTGGAGTCTCCTTCTCTGCAGACGTTCCAGCCCCGCCTGGCTGTGTTCCTGTGCCACTGGGTCTGGGTGATCCTGCTGTGGCAGGGGGATTGGACTGGATGATCTTTCCAGGTCCCTTCCGATCCCTAAGGATTCTATGATCATTGATTCTACTGCTCAAGAGGAGTTTCTTAACATCCGTGTTTTGAAGAAATAGTGTGCAGTGCCGCATTGTTGTGTCCATTAACCTTAGAGGTCACGCTGCCTCATTTTTGAGAGGTCACTGTTCTTTTCTAGAACAGAACATAAGATTTCTCTTAAGAAAACAGCTGACACACAATACCTTATCCTCATGTGAAGCGTGTCATAGTCGTGGGACCTCTTAGATTATGATGATGATGGATTTCAGGAGTTTTGGATGTTTTTTATGGTACAGTAAGAATTCTTTTCACAGTAATCTTCTGCTAAATGGGCCAGAAATGAAACGTAGCATTTGGCTTGGGATTTCCCCCCAGAGGATTTTGTAAGTGCACTTCATCTTGTGAGCGTTCTGAAGAGGGAAGTGTTTGAGCAGCAAGAGATGATGCATAGCTGCGTCATTCTTCTTCTGCAAAAGGCTGCTTCTGCCAAATGCACCCTGTCCAGATCCATTTGTGAGGTAGAAACTGTTTCCTGTAACATCTGTATTAAATTCAAGAAATCAGGATATCTGACACAAAGCAGTGCAATCTCTTTCCTGCTTCTGGAATGAAGTTTTATAAAATTATTCCAACCTTTGAGGCCGCTTATGTGTGGCTTAACAAGACAAGGTTGGGTCCTGAGCTGAACAAAGGGATTGTGTTGATGTATAAATCTGTTCCGACCCTCTGTAGCCATCGTGTGCTCCATCACAGGACAATCCATCCTATTCTACTTCATCAGGAGGTGGAAGAGCAGAACACCTCCAGAGAGTCTATTGAAGACCATTCTAACGGTGTCCAGCTCCAGAGATGCTGGAAGAGGGTGGTCTGAGCAGGAGACACAGTTTCAGTGGGGTTTTTGTAGAGGTGGTTTGTGTGGTAGGCAGAGTCGGCTTTGTAACTAGGTCTTCAGCAGCTGACTCCTCCCGAGATGCTTTTTGTTTCTTGTGTAAGGTGTCCTGGGAAAAAGCCTGAGCTGTTCAATGTGCGTGGAAGCTGTATCAGCTTCTGGACTGAAGTGCCCTTCAGTGAGAATGCCCAGGTGAATGCAGCATTCTTGTCTGAATTACTAAGATAAACAGGACAAGAAAAGCTGTCTGCAAAGGGCTACTGACCCCGACAGGAAAGGACTTCTTAGGTAACAGCAGCACTCTGCATTTAACCGAAGAGCAGATAAATGTGACTGTAATACCTGCACTTCTGGTCAGCAGGATGGAGCCAGGCTCTGCTCAAGGGCATCTGGGGATAGGACAAGGGGCACTGGGTGCCAGCTGGAACAGAGGAGGTTCCCTCTCAATCTCAGCAGGACCTTCTTCCCAGGGAGGGTCCCGGAGCACTGGCACAGGCTGCCCAGGGGGGCTGTGGAGTCTCCTTCTCTGCAGACGTTCCAGCCCCGCCTGGCTGTGTTCCTGTGCCACTGGGTCTGGGTGATCCTGCTGTGGCAGGGGGATTGGACTGGATGATCTTTCAAAGTATTCTATGTCCCTTGAAAATGATGCCTTTCCAGGGATTCTTCCATGGGTTTTGTACTGGTAGATATTAATTGGCTACTGGTAATTATTTATGACTCTCCCTGAGGAAAAAAAGGGGTCATCTGTCTGGAGTATTCAGCATTAAACTTGGCATCATGGCGAGATTACTGCCCTTTCCTGGTTAGCTAGATTTGAAAAGCCTTTTGTCGCATCCCACACGGAAGAATGTTATCAGTGATGTGCTTTCAGGATGTAGATGTAGATTTCCGGATGTTGTTAGGGTAGTGGATTAAATACATATGTACATAGTAGGTTAATTAAATCTACTCCACTAGCTCATCTCACTAATTGCTATCATCTGCATACATTTGAATTTTCTATGTATGGCTGGAGTTCTTGGTGGTGGCTTTGGAAACTGATTGACTGGGATGTTGATTTAAAAGCTTAATTTTTTTCTGAGTGGTGTCAGTTGTGATGCTTCACGTGCATTAAAGTATTAAGGCTCGGGACAAGAGGGACGGGGTTATGCACGTACATGAGAGTTAGGTGCACATGGGGTCTAGAAATGTATTCCTGTATTACAAAGATAACTCCATTTCAACTCTTGACAGCTCACCTGACTGTGTGTGATGCTGCAGATGAATGGCCCTATCGCTTACTGTCTGTCACTGGGGGATGAGGAATTTGGGCAAAGGAGATGCAGGGTATTACACTTGACACTTGGTATAGATTTCAGAGTCTTCCAAGAGATGGGCAGACTCCAATAGGATGAGTTTCAACAAGTCGAAGTGTTGGGTTCTGCATTCTGGTTCTAACAACCGCAGGCAGAACTATGGGCTGGGAATGGAGATCTTGGAGAGTACTCAGGTAGAAAGAGACCTGGGGGTATTGGTGGACAGCAAACTTAGCATGAGTGAGCTATGTGCCCAGGTGGCCAAGAGGGCTAATGGCATCCTGGCCTGTATCTGGAATGGTGTGGCCAGCAGGGAGAGGGAGGTTCTCCTCCCCCTGTATT
>VZRI01002772.1:444155-456574 GCA_013397515.1 Upupa epops
GAGGAAATAAAACCCCTATGAAAAAACATCATGTGTTCATGTATTGTGAGAGCTCAGCTTCATTTAATTCCTTCCTGATGCTCTTCAGGCTACAGGCTTAGTGTGCTTGAAAATGTCCTCTGCCAGTTTATTAAATCCTTGTGTAAGCTCAAAGAAAATGGATTTAAACCTGTAGAGGATACGTGTAAAATATGCTTGCCTAGACTTCTCTGAACATAGAAGCATAGATAGGCTCAGGTTGGAAGGGATCTCAGAGGTCATCTGCTCCAACCCCCCTGCCATGGGCAGCGACACCTCTCAGCTTGACTTGGTTGCTCAAGACCTCATCCAACCTGGCCTTGAACACCTCCAGGGAGGGGGCAACCACAGCCTCTCTGGGTAGTCAGTTCCAGAGTCTCTCCAGCCTTTCACTGAAGAACTTCTTCCTAAGTTGTAGTCTAAACCTCCTTCTCTTCAGTTTCAAACCAGTTCCCCTTGCTCTATCAGTAGGTCTGTTGTAACCAGGTCATTTATTGAGGGGAGAAAAAGACCAAATTGAATAAAGCTGGGTGTGCGTGAAGGTCCAAACACGCGTGAGGACTCTCCTGATTTAATTGTTTGTGAAGCCAGATTTGTCGTGTTCATCAAAATCTCAGAGTTCCATGAGGAAAAACAACAGCAAAGGAGTCGTAAAAGGCTGTTACGAAGATTTCTGAGAGACTGAGCTGGAATATAGGTTACACAAATCTCTGCGGAGTACTCACACAAGGGAATAATGACAGAGTCGAAGCTCTTTCTCTGTCTATACCTTTATGCTGTGCTGAGTTGATAGAGGAGACCTTGTCACGTTCAGTGGTTTGGAAGATAATACACGAGGGAACAGATCGAGAATTGCCTTTCCCTGTGACATTGATCTGCCTTGGAAGATGCATTTCTCAAGCTGCGGGGTAGTTGACCTCAGGCAGGAAAGACCTAAGAGTGGAAAAGATTGCTTTCTTGGTACTAGAATGGAACTTTGAAGTGCATTAGCAGAACAAAGAGAGAACACTCACTGCCTACATTTTCCTCTGGTTTTTGCTAGAGATTGTGAAGAAAGGACTTTGGAAGTGAAGGGAAAAAGGAAATATGGGGAAAACAGGGAGGGGGATGAAGTCTGGAATGGTTGTGTTTGTGGGTTTGGTTTTTTTAATGAGAGGATGAGTCTGAGCCAAGCTGATGTACTGCTCTAGTTTTGAATCATTTCTTGGGAAGAGCTTTGGAAGCATCTGCTGACGATCAGTGTGAGACTCCTGTTGAGTTGTATAGGACTGCACTGCTTTCTGCTACAGTGAACCCAGGGTGATTTTCATACCTGAATGAAAGGAGTTGTAGAACATTTCCAGGGGCAAATGCATGTATTTGGTGTCACCTCTTCCCTTCCTTTTCTTTTGATGAGAGAATTGTTCTTCAAGAAGTGCTCTCCAGTGAATACGTTTGGCACAGGCTGCCCAGGGGGGCTGTGGAGTCTCCTTCTCTGGAGCCGTTCCAGCCCCGCCTGGCTGTGTTCCTGTGCCACTGGGTCTGGGTGATCCTGCTGTGGCAGGGGGATGGGACTGGAAGGCCTTTCGAGGTCGCTTCCAAACCATAGTATTCTATTCTGTGATGTTCTGTGCCTTGGTCTGGGTGATCCTGCTATGGCAGGGGGACTGGACTGGATGATCTTTCCAGGTCCCTTCTGATCCCTAATGATTCTAAGAGCTTTCCTAGCAGTAGGCAAAGGATCTGTAAGGCAGTAGTTAAATCCTATTTTTAAATTATTTTATTTCCCTTTTCTCTTCTTAAAAACCTTATTGAGAGGATTTAGCAAGGATGGGCATCTTGCTGACAAGCCTTTCCAGATTTCTCCCACTTGAATGTGGCAGTGGGAGCTTGCTGCCTTTATGGATCTGCCTTTGATAACTGCATGATCGGGGGGAGTTTTGAAGAACACAATCAACTGATCCACCTGTAAACCCAGACAGACAGCACAATGTTCACACAAAACTACTTATAATTTCTTTCTCATGGAAAAGAAAGCTATGGAAACTCATGCTGGCACATGCGGCCATCTGTTGGAGCAGGAGGCTGAGATGGGAAGGGGATTGGAAATACTTCTTTCCCTTTATTTTTAAATGCTGTTCATATGGTTGCAGTGAAGGATAGACAACAGATCAAAATGAGTAAGCATCTAAAAGAGTACAGAAACCACCTGTCACAATTTCATGGCAGAGCATTTATGTTCAGACACTTTCCCCCAGTGCTCTGCTGGTTACCAAGGAGTCTCTGGCTTGTACACAGTGCTGGAAGCCGCCTCTCCCCCACCCACAACTCTGCTGCTCTGCTCCTCTGTCCTTCTGTTTGGTTTACTGGAGGAACAACTCATCAGCTTTTGAGTGCTGGAACTCCTGCATCAGGTTAATGGAAGCAGCAGCCTGGTTGTGATTGCAGGAATGGCTTGAATATCCTATTTGGGAGCCTCATTGCAGGGTGGTCACTGAGGGGCTGGGGCAGGTCCAAAGGAGCAATGAAGCTGGTGGAAGGGCCTGGAGGACAGGTCTGGTGAAGAGTGACTGAGGGAACTGGGGTCATTCAGCTGGGGAAAAAAAGGAGGCTGAGGGGTTGACCTGATTGCTCTTTACAGCTACCTGAAAGGAGGGTGTAGAGAGGTGGAGATCAGTCTCTTCTCCTAAGTCACTAATGATAAGACAAGAGGAAACAGCCTCAGGTTGTGCCAGGGGAGGGTTAGATCAGACATCAGGAAAAAGTCTTCCCTGACAGAGTAGTCAGGGGTTGGAACAGGCTGCCTGGGGAGGGGGTGGTGTTGCTGTCCCTGGAGGTATTAAAAAACCTCATAGATGTGGCCCTAGAGAGCAGGGTTTACTGGGCAGGGTGGGTTGGGTTGATGGTTGGACTGGATGACCTTGAAGGTGCCTTCCAAACTCAACGATTCTCTAAGTTTACCATTACCTGCCACTTAGTTGGAGGCAAACCTGAGCTTTACACAAGTAAAAGGAAGAATTTGTTTGTCAGGCTTCGTTAGTGACACAACTGTGGTATGTTGGGGCATGAGTACAGAAATAGAGCAAAACACCCCTTTAGATCAGCTTCACTGAGTTTCTGTCTCTTCTCATGTATGTTACTGGCTGTCAGGACTCTGCATGACCTTTATCTGAGACCCTGTCCTTAGGTGACTCCTTCTGACAACAGTTTTCACAGAAGAGGGTTTTGCTTTGAAGACATCTAAAGGCTTTTATAGACCCATAAGGTAGCCTGGATCTCTTAAAAATCACTCCTTCATCCCTGAGGAGAGGAATATCAACTTCAGTGGACCCAAACCTCACTTTTCAGAAGTTAGACTGAGCTATGAACAGAAAGGTTTATTAATCTGAGAAGTGTTCAGCTCCACCTAGTTAGGTCCAAGGGGGAAAGAGTAATTCCCAGCTCCAGGTTTGTGCTTAATTCAGTAATTATGCTAATATTTAGGTATTAAATCAGCAGAATAATTAAGTGCTGTATTGCAGCTCTGGAAAGAAGTGCTGGAGGCGAGAGGAAGAAGTTGTGTAAGCAGTAAGTTGTGAAAGAGTTGTATAGGATCCTACATCTGAGGAGTAACAACCTGGGGCATGCATCAGTACAGATTAGGGTTGGAGAGCATCCTTGGAGAGGAGACCTTGGAGTCCTGGTAAACAGCAAGCTGGCCATGAGCTGACAGTGAACCCTTGTTGCCCAGAAGGCAAGTGGCATTCTGGTGTGCATCAAGAAGTGTGTGGCCAGTACAAGTTTAGAGAGATCATCCTCCGTCTCTGTCCTGATCAGACTATATCTGGAGGTGCTGGGCTCCCCAGTTCAAGAGAGCCAGGGAACTATTGGACAGAGCCCAGCAGAGGCCAACAAAGATGATTGGGGGCCTGGAGCATCTCTCTGTGAGGTAAGGTTGAGAGAGCCATGCCTTGTTTAGCCTTGAGAAGACAGAGGAGACCTGTTCCACCCCTATAAATATGCGGAGGGTGGCTGTAGCAGGGATGGTGCCAGCCCAGCCTGTTTCCAGTTGTGCCCAGTGACAGTGAGCAGTGGGCACAAGCTGAAACACAGGACCTTTTGTTTAGAAATGAAACTTCTTTCCCGTGCGAATCCCAAAACCCTGGCACAGGCTGCCTGGAGAACTGGTGGAGTCTCCTTCTCTGAGGATACTCAAACCCTGCCTGGATGCAGACCCGTGCAATGCACTGCAGGGCAGCCTTGCCTTGGTGGGGTGTTGGACTAGAGGAGTTCTGGGGATGGCTCCCAACTCCAACAGTTCCAGGATTCTGTGAGGCACTGCCTGGAATAACTTCCAGTATAAAAGGTTTTTCCCTTAGTTCAGACGTGTGAATTGTTCAGGTTCTTATAATCCTAGCATCCCTACTCCAGTCTGATCAGCTGGCCTTTCTGCCAGGGTGACTTGTTTCTCACTTGGCAATTCAGCACAGACATTTAATCTGCTCATGGAGTTCAGTGTTCCAGACCAACACTGGGAATTAATGTTAGAGCTTCCAGTTGAGAAATTCTCCCATCTGGCACTTCAGTGACCTTTCTGTATTTGCCTCTTTCCACATGACAAGGACAGTTGGCTTGCCAGCAGCTTTGACTTCAGAAATAGACTGGCCACTTGGGAAGAGATGGGCTGTGGGACATCTCTGAGGAAGTTGTACTTCTTGTAGCATGGTAAAAATGGGAGGAATTCAGATGTTTGCCTCTGATTTTTCAGGAAGAATTTTACATTCTGGGTAAATAGCACAGTCAAACCCCTTTTTCCCCAGGGTGTGCAGTCCACATCCACATCATTCCCAGTGGCAATGAGCAATAGAGAGCGGCAGCTGGGATGGCAACTTGTTAATACTTTACATAAATCCATGGTACTGGGTGACATTTGTAGGATACTAAGGGTAGAATTTTTAAAAAATCTTGTAATTTGGATTATTATGGAATATTTCTAATATTCCTTAAAATAGTAGTAACATTATTTGTATTATTTATAATCGGTAGCATTTATTATAGACTATAAATATTAGATGTAATATATTTACTATCTTAGAATCATTAGGGATCAGAAAGGACCTCGAAAGATCATCCAGTCCAAACCCCTGCCTCAGCAGGATCACCCAGACCAAGTGGCACAAGAACACAGCCAGGCAGGGCTGGAACATCTCCAGAGAAGGAGACTCCACAACCCCCCTGGGCAACCTGTGCCAGTGCTCCGGGATGCTCCCTGGGAAGGAAGTTCCTGCTGAGCCTGAGAGGGAACCTCCTCTGTTCCAGCTGGCACCCAGTGCCCCTTGCCCTATCCCCAGATGACTCTGAGAAGAGCCTGGCTCCATCCTCCTGACACCCACCCCTCACAGATTTAGAGACAGGAATGAGGTCCCCCCTCAGCCTCCTCTTCTCCCAGCTCCAGAGCCCCAGCTCCCTCAGCCTCTCCTCATCAGGGAGCTGCTCTCCTTCCTTCATCCTCTTCGTTGCTCTACGCTGGACACCCTCCAGCAGCTCTGTGTCCTTCTGGAACTGAGGGGCCCAGAACTGCACACAGTCCTCCAGATGCAGTCTCACCAGTGCAGGGAAGAGGGAGAGAAGAACCTCCCTTGATCTGCTAACCACCCCCCTTCTGATCCACTCCAGGGTGCTCTATCCTACATATTAAAACATAAACAATTACATAAAACTCAATGCAGCTTCCTGAAAGATGCAATGAGCTTCAACATGGCTTTGCTCTTGCACGGGCACTCTGAAGTGCTTTTCTCTTCTGGTGGTAGGGTGTCTGGTTTGTCACGCCAAAGTTGATTGTCTTTGTTATTAAGGATATCTTTATTCATATGAATAAATCCCACTGAGAAGTGACAGCCTATCTTTTACTAAATCCCCTAACAGGTGATTAATTCCGGGGACATTCATGGCTGGTTTTAAAATTCATGAACCATAAGGACTGTAAATTACAGTTTCTTAACTGATCACTCCGTTCTTTAAATGCTGAGTTACTGAAATAGGAAATGAATGAGTGCAGCACATGCAGATTAAGAAGTATTTCTTTGAGATTATAGGAGGTGATTCCCAGAGACATCTTCATCTAGAAATTATTCCAGGGATTCTTGTGCTGATTGGTATTTGCATAATGGGTTTTGTTAGGGATTTCATGCGTGCAGACGTTTGGACTTCATGAACTTCAGTTTAGGAAGGATGTTGAGGGGCTGGAATGAGTCCAGAGAAGAGCAACTAGAATGGTCAATGGGCTGGAAGGTCAGCCCTACGAGGAGAGGCTGATGGAGCTGGGGCTGTTCAGCCTGGAGAAGAGGAGGCTCAGGGGTGACCTTATCGCAACTCCCTAAAAGGGGGTTGGAGTCAGACGGGGGTCACTCCTTTCTCCCTGGACACTTAAGACAGGACAAGGGGTCACAGTCTTAAGCTCCATCACGGGAGGTTTAGACTTGACATTAGGAGAAGGTTTCTCCCTGACAGAGTGATCTGGGTTTGGAACGGGCTGCCCACGGAGGTGGTTGGGTCACCGTCCTTGGAGGTGTTCAAGGTCAGGCTGGATGAAGTGCTGAGTGGATGAGCTAGATGGCAGATGTTAGGGTTACTGGGTTGGTTTTAGGTTGGACTGGATGATCTTTAAGGTCTTTTCCAGCCTCATCAGGACTGTGAGACTGTGATCCTGTAATGATTCTAAGAAATTAACTGCTCTGCTTGCGGTTTCAGTCTCTTCACTTCAGCAGGAAACTTGATGGGAAAAATGTGGCTATTTGCATGCGTGGTGTCAGGAGATATGAACAACACTGTGATGCCAGGGTGGGGACTGGTGGGAATTGCAGCCCAGCGATCCTTACTGATGTAATGATGACTAAGCCTGTTTATCCTAGAGCAGCCTTGGGATCTTCTCAAATGGAATGTGAGGCTGAGTAGGATAAGAGAGGCAAAAAAAAGGCTGTCCAAGCTGTTTTGTTGTCTGTCGTGCATTATCTTTTGATTCTGATCAGCGACTATCAAAGTTGCGAAGTATAAACTGTGTTCTCCTTTGTTGTGCTTCTGAGAGGAAGAACTTCAAAGTGCTCTTTAAAGTGGTAACAGCTTCTTTCACTTTAAATCCATAAAAACACACAGGGAAACACTGAGATCACTTTCGATACCCTTCTTGCACCTACTTTTGTGGGCTGCTCTTCGACTACAGATAAAGAGTTTCTGTAGCATCACTGTGTTCTCTGTGGAGGAAAGAGAGACTCTCTGCAAGGGAAGGCTGTGTGGTGAGATTTTGCTTGGATTTCCCAAGACTTTAATCTGGGAACCAAGAGAGAGTCCTCTCTCTTGAATGTTCTATGTCTACCATTGTCTGGTGGGAATATGGCAGCGTTGTATATATTCTATACATATAAAAGATGCATATATCTTTTATAAATAGATATAAAATCTCTCTCTCTCTCTCTGCATATATCTATCTATCTATAGATATCTATATATTTATCTAGATCTATCTATATTTATCTATCTATATGGATAAGGGTATCTACTGAGAGAGAGAGAGAGGGTATCACTGCTTTGTGAGTTTCATGCCTGGGACCATCTAACATCTCCCAGTATTTGGGGCAGTGAATGGGCCAGTGACATCCTGGAACCTCTACTCTCTAGTACAAGGTTTGAAATGAGAGCAATCTCTACTTGAATTTTACAAGACAGGTTTTTTTTGTGTGTTGTCTGTTCCACCTGTAATAACCTATTGTTATAAAATGTATTGGGGTGGTTGACTTCTTTTTACATCTTGTTTATAAAGGAGAAAGCATAAAGAGCACGTTCTTGTGCTCCAAGTAGTTATGGGATCTGTAGTCTGAATTACTACCTCTGGAATGGAGAACTCTGATTTCATTGCGTCACTTGTAAAAGCCAAAGAGTTTCTGAAATGCTTCTGAAAGTTCCTCCTTGAATGTAGTTTGTGGTGGGGAAAGTATCAGAGCATGGCAAGAATTATTTAAGATGCTGACATACCTATTCAATAGGGCATGTCATGATAGGATGAGGGATCATGGCTTTAAGCTGGATAAGGGTAGGTTTAGGTTGGACATGAGGAAGTTCTTTAATCTGAGCATGGTGGATCCCTGAAACAAGTTGCCCAGAGAGGTGGTAGTGGCCTCATCCACCCCTGGAGGCATTGAAGGTCAGGCTTGTGACGGGGCTCTGGGCAATATGATCTGGTGAGCGATGTTCCTGCTTGTTGCGAGGTGGTTGGATCAGACAGGACATCCAGCCCTATGGTTCTGTGATTTCCTTGTATGATGACCTTTGTTAAAGGAACACCAATGAAAACAGCTTCATAGCTCATGCTGTTTGCTAGGCAGAAACATCTTTAAATGGTTATCAACTTCGTACAGGAATGTTCTTATCTTCTTTTCTATTAATTGCCTTTTATAGAGCATAATTGTCACCTCGTGTTGGACACACAATGGCTTCACCTTGTAGTAGTCAAGGTGCCACTGATGACACCTTCATGTAGCAGCAGGTTTACAGCATTTCACTGAATTATGCAGCATTAGGTATATTCTAGAGCTCACAAGGAGGGAGGAATCAGACACTGACTTCCTATGTGACACGAGCTCTTGTTTAACTTTGGGGTTTATTCTGGTAGCTGGAGCTGAAGCAGATCTTCAGCAGTGTCATCCAGTGTTAAGGCTGGACTGTCAAGAGACAGCTTACACTACTGTCTGGATTGTCGTCCTCGTGGTGTGCCCAAGGGCTGGCTGCGTTTAGGGTTAGGAAAGAACAGTTCCCACTCTGAGCATCCTACAGCTTCTGCAGATAAAACAGATGGAGTGATGTGAAAAGAAACGTCCTGCTTCACAGATGGCAAAAATGGACTTAGAGGGACGTTCTGGAGGGTCACGAGGAAGATTCTAATAGGAAGATGCAAATGAACATGTGTCCTTCATGGCAAACACCGAGCTCTAACTTGAAATCAATAGTTTAGCACTGGCTTGGTAGAGTTGGGTTAATGGTTGGACTCAAGGACCTTGAAAGTCTTTTCCACCCTAACCAATTCTGTTGTCCTACTCTTCGTTCTGTAGCTGTGGACTCCAGCTCAATGGCTGCAGGTGGCTTTTGCCAGTGTGAAGGGAAGACGCGGGCAGCTTTTGAATGTCTCCTCTCTGTACTCCCTGTTTTCTAGACGGTAGATTTTTACAGTCTGAGAAATACTTACTGATTTATTTGATTAAGCAAATTGACAGTGCTGCTACTTTAACAGCAATTTCAATTTACACCGTGTTACAACCTGTTTGTTGGTAGCAAGCTTTGCAGCAGCACGGATCTGCAGAGGTCAGTGGGAAGGGAAGTGCGTGGGGAAGTTGTTTTGGGGAAAAGAAGCCAATTAATGTTACAAGAAGGCTAATTAAATATTCTTTGTGCAGCAGCTCTTTATCTTTTCTCTCTGAAGTAATAGCCCAAAATTACATAATTGCCTTGATTTTTGGCCTGAGAGGGAATTAGCATTCAGAACGAAGAGGGGGGGGTTGTTCCTTTTCCTGTTTAAACCTACTCGGTTATGTTTTAGTCTCGGAGAAATCACTTTAATGAGAAGAAATATGACCCGTGTAAGAGCCAGTTTGTAATGCCAGGGGTGCTCTTCATTAGGGTTGACCTAGCACCCGACCTTTTGACCAGATGGCACCGTACAGGAAATGGACTTTAAATTTTTAATGTACAGCAGAAACCTTGGATCTGTTGTTACAGTAGATCATCAGCACCACGGAGTCTAAAACCCAGGAGGTGCAGACACCCAGTATTTCTATTTAATCAACTGAACTAAGTTGGATTTGAAGGCACTGAATTCCTCTGGGGAATTGGCAAAGAATAATCTATTGAAGAAGTTTGTATGGTGACTCGTTTCATTATGGGAGAAGAGTGCTGACTAAAGGGAACTATTCAGTATTCCTTGATTTTTTTCCCATGTTAACTCTTCTATGAAAGCATATTTTCCTAAAAGCTTACCCTGTAGGTGTTTGAGTGGAACACCCTGCCTCTGGAATTGTGTTGATAGCAAATTAACGATCTATTCTTGAATGCTTGCAAATATAATGGGAAAAGCACATTGTAGGTTCCTTGGCTTTGCCTTATGAGTCAACGAGCCTCTGGGGTCTGTTTGCATCGCACTCCACGACTCTTCTCTCTAGCCTGAAAATATTTATTCTCTTTCCAACTAAAAGTTGAGTCTCTCTCTTATGGGTGAAAATAGAAGCAGAGACCTCAAATACAACCCCTGCCAACTGTGTGATTTTAAAAAAGTCTATTACATAGGAATATTTTAATAGTATTTAATAATATTATTATAGAATCATTAGGGATTGATAGGGATCTCTAGTCCAACCCCCCTGCCACAGCAGGATCACCCAGACCAAGTCACACAGGAACACATCCAGGGGGGCTGGAACATCTCCAGAGACAGAGATCCTATAGTTAATGCCGTGGAGACCTGCCTTAACAAAGTGAGCTGGGTGCGTGCACTGCAGCTTGCTCAGCTTGCAGATATTGTCCCTAGGTTCCTACTCAACAGGAATTCTTAATGATTTTTGAGACTTTTAACTGATTTCTGAAATACTTAACCAATTTTTTGAAATATGAGAAGAAGAGAAGGAGACTATCATTATTTTGTATTATTTTAACTTAGTAGCTGCTATTATCTAAATTAATAATATTCATATATTAAAGGATATCACTTAAAATTGGAAAACATGACTAGGGTATCTGTACTTGCTGTTATCACAGTCTCACAGCAATGATGAGGCTGGAAAAGACCTTAAAGATCATCCAGTCCAACTGATTTAGTTCTTTCCTGCTAGAAATAGTCTATTTTGGCAGCTCAAACCGCAAATTCCAGTCGCCGGGGCTTGGCAGAGTCATCCTTCCCAGTAACAAAGAACTCAACTTCTGTGCCTCCCTTGTGCCATTAAGGCAGTCTCACGTTTCAGTGCCTGGGAATTGATTTACGGGTTTGATTTCCTGAGACATATGGTGATAATAATGATCACACTGTATAAGCATTATTTTAAAATACAGCGATGTACCTGGGTTGGCTCTCGGGCAGACCAGTGCCGAAGCACACAGGCAAGCTGCCATCGTTTATTTAAGTTTAGTCTCATCTCATTTGAAAGAAATGGAAGGCTCTGCTGCTCGCGGTATCACGGAGGTGGCACTGCTGCTGCACAAGATGTTATACAAAGCCCAGAACTGCATGGATTTTATGTAGGTTCTCTGTCTCTCAGGAGCTTTTAGTACAAAGCTGGGCTTGTTGTTGTTGTGACTGTGCTGAGCATCCCCTGGGTAAAAGGCACGTAGAGTTTTAATGAAGAAACAGAAAATGAATGCTTATAGAATCATAAGATCATTCAGGTTGGAAAAGATCTTTAAGATCATCAAGTCCAACCCATAACCCTACTCTACCAAGGTCACCGCTATCCCAGATCTCTAAGCATCAAGTCTAAACCATCTTCAAACACCGCCAGGGATGGGCACTGAACCCACGCCCTGGGCTGTTGTGGGATCCAATGTCCTTTGTGATGCTGGCTAATGAGTGGGCTGGCATGAAGCTGAAGCCTGAGAGAGTCAACCTCTACTTCTTTCTCTTTTCAGATATGTGTCACCAAGATGTCCACACGGAACTGCCAGGGAATGGATTCAGTGATCAAACCTCTGGATACAATTCCTGAAGATAAAAAAGTCCGGGTTCAAAGGACACAGAGCAGTTTCGATCCATTTGAGAAGCCAACCAACCAAGTGAAGAGGGTTCATTCGGAGAACAATGCTTGCATTAACTTCAAAACTTCATCCGCAGGGAAGGAATCACCTAAAGTCCGGCGGCATTCCAGCCCCAGCTCTGTAAGTACATGGTCCTACAAGCGTGCGTGTACCAAACCTCCTCTTGCTTAAGAAGGAGTTGAATAGAAACAAAACCTTTCAGCTGCTATCAAAGATATTTCCATATGTTTATATTTGTAGTGTCCTGATAAAAATAAGGATATAAGAATATAGAAATTAGAGAAAATAAGAGTATAGAAAAGGGATCTTTTCAAATAGCTCTTGGATATTAGCCTGGGTGTCCTGCAGGACTCGTGCTGTGGCCTGACAGCTGCTGTACTGGTTGTGTTGCATCTTTGTGAAGAGGAATATATTCCCATCTAGTTTCAGAAACTGCATGAATTGCCTCTTGGATTTATAGAATCGTTAGGGATGATGGGGAGGGACCTTGAAAGATTGTCTAATCCAATCCCCCTGCCACAGCAGATGTAGGTTTGATAGATCTTTCTTTTAAAAATATATAGTAAAAATATGTATAGTAAATATATAGAGAGAGTAAATATACATATAGGAAATATGTATATGGTACATATATATAACCCCAGGGACCAGGAGAG
>VZRI01002773.1:0-20867 GCA_013397515.1 Upupa epops
GGATTATCTTGTGATTCTGTGATATTTAATGAAGAGAAATCTCCCCAAAGAGATGATTTCTTTGGGTGCCGGTTCTGTTTCTCCCTGTTAATTCATGTCTAGGAGTATTCACGTGTAGAGAGAATCGGATTGAATGCTTGGAATGCTCCACAAAGTGCACTTGGCTTAGGTTGGTTTGGGTTTTTTTCCTAAATACTAAGGATGCATTAAGATAATTGCAATCATCTAATTAGACTTTCTCCTAAAAATGACTTGTCTACCAGTGCTTTAATAGGTTAAGGATTTTAAAAGGGTTAGTGAGAACCAGTTACAGTAATCAGAGAAGAAAAAGTGCTGAAGGTATCATGAAGGCTCATAATTAAACCGAAGCTTACAGCTCAATTAAACTTGAGCATCATTATGCATAAAACATCAGCGGGCATCAAGAGTCTAATAAAAAGGAGATGCTATCAACGCTAACAGCTAAAAGGTAAGACGTAATATGGATTGGACCAAGTCTTCCACATAAAGTCAAGGAAAATAGTGAATAAATTTGAAGTACTCTCTAAGCCATGTCTAATAAGCTGATTAATATAAGTCTGACATTGGAGATACGGTAACGGCGAGACGTAACGCTGAGCTCCGTTTTATGTAAACCACAACAGATTACTTTGGAAGATGGGGAGGATAAGAGTGATTTATCTGGTCGTAATGGGACAGTCAATGCCTTTGACTGGAAACCCTCACTCGTGTCATCCAGTTCTGAGCAGGAGTCGTTATATTTCAACACGGACACCCCGACCTTAGTTTGGATTCTCATTTCTCTTTGATAGCTCCATAATTTGGCAGTGTTTTCTGTTTCAAGATCCCTATAATCATGTAACTCCTTCGTAAATATATTGCAAATACTTTATAAATAAGCAGTAATGGAGCCATCGAGCAGACGACTTGGCTTGTGACTACACTTCCAAGCATGGGGCAGCTTTATCTGTTCCTGGTAGCGGTTAGACTGCGACAAGTTGATGTACCCCTTACAAGATGTTTTTTTGTACATACCTCAAGGAGCTGAAGGCTCAAAGCCTATTGTGAAAATAACTGTAACAGAGTGAGAGATGCTTTAAATCAGAAGCTCATGGGATGGCACCCTGAAATGTTCCTTTTTGTTTCAGTTAAGCGACTTCTTAGGGTTTATCTTAATCTATGTGTAGTTATAGGGTGCAAAACCTTTATGATTTTAACACTGCTATGAACAATATTTATGATTATGAGCCAGCACTGTGCTCTTGTGGCCAAGAGAGCCAACAGCATCCTGGGGGGGATCAGAAGGGAGGTTCTTCTCCCCCTCTCCTCTGCACTTGTGAGACCCCATCTGGAGTTCTGTGTACATTTTTGGGCCTCGCAGTTCCAGAAGGACACAGAGCTGCTGTGGGGTATCCAGCATAGAGCAACAAAGATGATGAAGGAAGTAGAACACCTCCCTGATGAGAAAAGGCTGAGGGAGCTGGGACTCTTGAGGTTGGAGAAGAGGAGGCTGAGGGGTGACCTCATTCATGTCTATAATTATGTGAGGGGTGGGTGTCCGGAGGATGGAGCCAGGCTCTTCTCAANCTTTCAAGGTACCTTCCGATCCCTAAAGGTTCTATGAGTTCATCACACGCATCAATAAAAACTGGTCTGATAAAAAGTATTTGTGACATGGCACACAGAAGGAATTTTTTCCAAAAGGAAAACGCACAAGAGAGAGAGTTGTATAAGAAAACAGCTTTCAGGTGGTTTACTCTGCAAGATACAGCAGGTCCTTAGAATATCATAAGGTTAAACTCAATTAGGAATTAATTGATTGTTCAACCTGTCTTGGTAAGGGGAAATTCAAGTTAATGAGTGTTGAGAAGTACAGGGGAGTATCACAGGACTGCAATGAAATGATTTTACACAGGTTCTGTAAGGATCATTCACAGGTATTAGTACCCTGCAGTAGTATTTCTAGCTTCTCTCATCCTTTTTATTTGCAGCACTGTATTGTTTTCTGTTCTTTCTCTTTTCCATGGTTCCCTCCTGTATTGATACCTGTAGGAATTCTCCCAGTTTTATCTGGAGAAATATGATATTAGGAGGGCAATGCCATTATTTAATGAGAAAGATAGAAGCAAATCTGTGATAGCCATGGAAATCCAGCTGCTGGAACATGTCAGATCCAACCTTTCCCCTTGTACGTAACGACTGGACTCCATCAAGTCCAACCATTAGTGGTCTTAGAGCTCTTTCCTAACCTGAACTATTGTACAAGACCTGGTCTCTTACCAGGCAGTACTTTGTAGACCTTTTCGGGTAACATTTGTGTGAAGGATTTTATTTGGTCAAGAGGCAGATATTTAATTCATCTCTGTCTCAATGACTTTCCACCAGGAAAGGTTTCCAGGTACCAGATGGAGTATGATGTGCAAAGACAGTCTGGAGGGGAGAGACTCTTCCTACTCTAAAAACTGCAGGATATTTGAGTTGTGGTTCAGGCTTGAACCTCAGAGTGGGGTGTTTGCACCCTGACTGATGCTCTCTGTTTCAGGCTGTTCCTTGGATGATTTCTCTTTTGTGGATATCAGAGCACGAGTTAAGTTCAGTGGGTAGCTCATAACTCCATGCAGTATTCCCTCAGAGGGGGTGGTGTCCTGCAGAACCCCAGATCATGTGTTTGATCATGCCTTAATTAGCCACTCGTCTGTTTATAGTGGAAGGAAGATGCTCCAGTGCTAATTAAACAGGATCTATTAAGCCACCTAGAAATGCCTCCCTGATTTAGAGCTTAGGCACGAGTTAACTGGGCATCAACAGCTCTGCAGTAAATGCCCACATCCACGCTCTGTGGCAAATGTGAATTTATTTACTTTATCTTTGCTCACAGAGAAAGCAGGATAAACCAATTTAAATTTGTCCTGCCTGGCTAGTTCAAGTGAGGTAAATTGGTACTCTTGGATAGTGTTTAGATTTTATTGTGAAATCAATAGCTCCGTGTACGTTTTGCATTAGCCAAAGCAGCGTGTTTGCTCCTTCTCAGGACCCTAAGTATTATTTTTGTTGTTATACTTGTTAAAGCATTAGTACATTAAATAGCATTAAATAGGATGATAATTGCCATCGTTAGAGCTCGGTTGTATTAACTGTTATTTGGTGATAATATGAGGGGATTATAACGTTATTGGTGATGCTGGTAGTGATACACATCCATCTCCGTAAAGAGGTCAGTTCTTTGCATGGCTGATGTGATGGTAGGAAAACACAAAGGAGTGAGGGACTTTAACAACTGCAGTGAGATCATCAGGAGTAAAGATCAAAGAATCATTAGGGATTGGAAGGGACCTTGAAAGATCACCCAGTCCAATCCCCCTGCCACAGCAGACCTATCACCTAGACCAAGTCACACAGGAACAGATCCAGGTGGGTCTGGATCGTCTCCAGAGAAGGAGACTCCACAACCCCCCTGGGCAGCCCATTCCAATGCTCTGTTACCCTCATCATGAAGAAGTTTCCTTCTGATATTGATATGGAACCTCCTCTGTTCCAGCTTGCACTCGTTGCTCCCTGTGCTTTCACCAGATGACACTGAGAAGAGCCTGGCTCTGTCCTCCTGACACCCATCCCTCATGTATTTACACATGAATGAGGTCACCCCTCAGCCTCCTCTTGTCCAAGCTAAAGAGACCTAAAAATTGCTGCTGAATATCCCTCCCACTTAGAATTTACTATCCATAAAATGCACAAGAAGAACCCTTCTGAACTTCCTAGAAGAAAAGCTTTCCTTTTAGGGCCATGAGAAAACAAAGTCTGTGGTGCTCAGAACATCTCCTGAGCCAACGTGCTTACCAAGGTTGAAATTACTTAACGCTTTGTCTACCTCTGTTTACAGCTTTTGATCTCTAATTTTTGAGTTACTGCAAGGGAAAAGGGGTCTGTAGTCACCTCAAGAGAAAATACTGTTTCTAAATGTTATGGATGGGTTGAATTTGAACCATATCTGTTGTTCCAAGTGTCTTGATAGTCATGTACAATAGTACAAGTCCCTATGCAAAGAAGACTCTTGAGCTTGATGTATTTTGTGTGAGCACTTAATCTCCCATTAAAATATGCTCAGGATGTTTAATCTAAAGTAGAACGTAAAGAGTCTTACTAATTCAACAGAGTCCAGTGAATTCATGAGTCCTATAGGCTATCCCTGTCTAGGCTGTTCATAGAATCATTAGGGATAAGAAGGGACCTGGAAAGATCATCCAGTCCATCCTCCCTGCCACAGCAGGATCACCCAGACCAAGTCACACAGGAACACAGCCAGGTGGGTCTATAACGTCTCCAGAGAAGAAGCCTCCACAGCCCCCCTGGGCAGCCCATTCCAATGCTCTGTTACCCTCCCTGGGAAGAAGTTCCTGCTGATATTGATATGGAACCTCCTCTGTTCCAGCTGGCACCCAGTGCCCCTTGTCCTATCCCCAGATGACCTTGAGAAAAGCCTGGCTCCCTCCTCCTGACACCCACCCCTCACATATAACACCTGATATTATATGTGACCTGAGTGAGCAAAGAATGAAGAGCACACCACTTCATCCCGAAGCTTGTTTTAATCTTTCCCAGAAGATGCTGTTAGCAGGAGGAAAAAAAAGAGGTATTTTAACAAAATTGTATAAAAATAAATTCCCTGCCCTGAAGCCAATAGGAAGTTTGATAAAGCTGGGAGGCATTTAAAAATATTTAAAGAACATGTGGAGTTGTAAGAATTGGAATGAGTCCTCTAAATCTTCCATAAGGTGGTTAATCAGTTGATTCCTAATGACTGCTCTGTACAGTGCAGAGAGCTTAGAATTCACAAACGCAGGTTCGAGCGGTGCTCCCCAAGGATGGGGAGAAGAGACTGAAAGACTGAAAAGAAAGGGGAAAGAGGCAGAAGAAAAGAAAGAAGGTGAAAATCCCCATTTGCTTTTTCATTCAGTGTTGTCCAAATGATTATCTCCTGTCTCTTAATGCTTAAAAAATACCTTTCTCATGCTCTCTCTTGTGGAAAGAATTGCTTGCAATATGTTTTAGAAAACTAATAGCATATTTTAGAAAATTAATAGTGACTTTTAGAAAACTAACAGTGAAATTGAGAAAACTAATAGTAAATTTTAGAAAATTAATAGTACTTTTAGTAAATTAATAGTAAATTTTAGAAAACTAATAGTATATTTTAGAAAACTAATAGTATATTTTAGAAAATTAATAGTATATTTGAGAAAACTAATAGTAAACTTTAGAAAACTAATACTATATTTTAAAAAACTAACAGTAAACTTTAGAAAATGAATATTATATTTTAAAAAACTACTAGTAAACTTTAGAAAATTAATAGTAGTTTTTGAAAATTAATTGTATATTTTAGAAAATTAATATGACATTTTAAAAAATGAATAGTAAACTTTAGAAAATTAATAGTATTTTTTTGAAAATTAATAGTAAATTTTAGAAAAGTAATAGAGTATTTTAGAAAATTAATAGTGTATTTTAGAAAATTAATAGTATTNGAGTGGTTAAACTGACTTGCTAGCTTTCTCATCTTTTCTAGGAAATCCTACTGTATTCTCTAAAACTGGAGGGGTTTGCCCACAGTACAAGAAAAGGAGGCTGTGTTTATTCCCCCCCACCCCTTAACGACAGTCTAACAACAGTCACACAACTCACCCGTGCATTCCAAGAATTTCATGCTGTCATCATAAAAATCGGACTGCGGCAGAATCTGTCTGGCACTAGACATAGCCCTCCTGACCCTGAACTCCCACACGATCCCTGGTGATCAGAAGAGGAAAAATACGGTAAAACTAGAGAAATATCTAAACTGCTTAAGTGACAGAAAAACATTCCCAGGAGAACGTCACTCATTTTTTTCCTCCCTCTGTCTTTCACAGCTGTCAGAGGTACCAGCTCTCTGAACCCTTTTGTTTTGTTTAACAGGAAGCATCGGAGAATTTACTAGTCGCTTGGAAAGTGAAATTAGTGATGGAGTCAGGTCATTCCCCCTGTCCCTACAGTCACAGCGGTGTTGAAACAGGAAGCATAACAGAACCCTTTCCACTACTGCTAAACGGTGCTAGTGATGAATTTCCTTCATCAGACTTCTACTTCCTAGGGTCCCTTTAATGAGGAATTATGCTTCTATGCAAACCCATCACCAGTGGGCATGGAGAAGTCTCAATGGGAACACACAAGCCTTCTAAAAAATACAACTGCTTGCTCTGTGCTTTGTCTTTCTTCTGTCTTAATCCAGAATCGCTTGATTTTAATTAGGATTCATTTCAAGCTTTCCTTTAAATGAAGTAGCCAGGGATTTAAAGGATTCTCTCAAAGTTCACCAGCATTCCAGAGGAAGGAATTTGAAAGAAATACCTTAGTAGCTTGATAATTTTTTTCCATATCTCCTGATGTTTGGTTTTACCTCCAGCTTTTTGAGAGCGGAGACTTCTTTCTGCCTCTTTTGACTACAGAAGAGTAAAAATACAGATCTTAAATGGGCTGACCCCACAAACAGCTAGAAATCTTGGTGTAGTATTGCTTTGCTTAAGTTTTCTGGATAAAAATACTTTAAAGGCAATTGGTGTTCAGTTCATGGTGGGGTTTATTGTTAGTAGGGAAACCCGTAATCATAGAACGAAGCAGTTTGTTCTACTGAGCCAACAAGGACATAGGTGGAGAAAGAATTATGATGCCTTTTCCGAATTTGATTCTATGAAGATTATTCCTCCTTTCTGCAGTGTCTGAAGTTAATATTTTCTGGGTTTGCTAATGATTGTGCTGTGTAAGATGAGTATGGCATTGCTGTGAGGAAAGGCTGAGGGAGCTGGGTCTCTTGAGCTTGGAGAAGAGGAGGCTGAGGGGTGACCTTGTGAATGTCAGGAGTGGATGTCAGGAGGATGGAGCCAGGCTCTTCTCAAGGTCATCTGGGGATAGGACAAGGGGCACTGGGAGCAACAGTTGAGTTTCCATATCAATATCAGAATGAACTTCTTTCCAGGGAGGGTACTGGAGCACTGGAACAGGCTGCCCGGGGGGTTGTGGGGTCTCCGTCTCTGGAGACATTCCAGCCCCGCCTGGATGTGTTCCAGTGTGACTTGGTCTGGGTGATCCTGCTGTGGCAGGGGGATTGGACTGGATGGTCTTTCAAGATCCGTTCTGATTCCTAGTGTTTCTATTATTCTCTCTGTGCTGTGTTGTTTAGCTGTATTGAAGGAGTATCTTGTAGGTATTATGACGAGCACAGTGAATTCCCTATGAGTTAGTTCTCTTCTTCTTTGGTTGAGTGCTGGGTACCACATGGAGAATTTTCAGTAATCTCCTCATTTTCCACTCATGGAAACTCGTTATGAGATATCTGGATTTGATAGAGCTCTTCTGAGGTCAAACTTCCTTAGATTGTCCACCATGTGAACTTCTGTCACTGAAGGAGTACAAAACCAAGATCAAGACTCTTCTGACCAAAGACCTATAGAAGATAATTGAACAAGGGCAGGGTCGAGTCTGGCATCTGGGCAACAACAACCCCAGGGACCAGTACGTGCTGGTGACTGACCTGCTGGAGAACAGCACAGGTGAAGGAGACCTGGGGGTTTCCAGCAGGATGACCAGGAGCCCTTGTGGCCAAGAAGGCCAGTGGCATCCTCAGGTGGATTAGAAGAGGGGTGGTTAGTAGATNAGAGCTGCTTGAAAGAGTCCAGCTAAGAGCCACAAAGATGCTGGAGGGAGGGGAGCACCTCCCTGACCAGGAAAGGCTGAGGGAGTTGCGTGCTTGGAACAAAGGAGCCTGAGGGATGACCCCATGACTGTTGATCAATCTGGAAAGGGTGGGAGTCAGGAGGAAGGAATCAGGCTCTGCTCAGTGGCAACCAATGATAGGACAAGGTGCTTTGGATGTCAGCTGGAACAGAGGAGGTTCCACATCAAGAGGAGAAGAAACTTCTTCCTGGTGAGGGTGCCAGAGACATGGAAGGGACTGCCCAGGGAGCTTGTAGAGTCTCTTTCTCTGGAGACATGTCAAACCCCTCTGGCCTATTCCAGTGCAGCTGGATGTAGGGGATGCTGCTGTGGCAGGGAGATTGGACTGGGTGGTCTTTCAAGGTCCCTTTCAATACCTAACAGTCTGTGATTCTGCGATCTGAGGAGGGGAAATAAATGTCCCCCTTATCTGAAGACAGTTCTGTCCTTATAAACCTTTGGGTGTTTGCGTCCGTGCAAACAGGTGTTGGATGGTCGTCCAGCAGGGAGAGACATAGTTTTAGTCGCTGGTTCATCAGAAAGATTGTTCTTCTCCAACCAAAGAGGGGGAAATAGGAGCCAACTGTCAGCTTAGTGAAGTCCTACTTTGTATTTTACCCAGGAAGGGGTGTTCCTAGCGCAAAGTAACTCCTTCCCATGGCACTAGGTATCTTGGCATACTAGGAACTTGGAGAAGGAGTAACAGGCAACGTCAAAACCAGTTTACCTGGTGCATAAAAAGTTGGTTAAAGTTCCCAGGAATCCTGTACTGTGTTCTGTGGTGAACATTAGCATCAGGGCGTTCTCTCCCTCCTGATCAAACTGTGCATGTCATCATGTTCATTGCACCAGTTTATAGGTCTCTGTCTGCATCACTGTAGTGTCTCACACCTCAAATATATTAACAAATCCAACTTCACAACATCCTGAGAGGTAACGTCAGGAAAGCTTCACATAAATATTTTCATCTCTCTTCTTGCAGTAGAACTTTCACTTCCCTTCCACACATCCTTGTTGAACTTGTGTTTATCGGTCGAAGTTCTCTTAAACCCAAACAAAACAACCATTTGTCTAGTTTATTTCTTTCAAAATGGGGTTCTCAACGTACGTCTTGCAGATAGATTATCTGTCCCTCACAGCAAAGCCTCACAATGGGAGTCTAATAATTGCTCTTTTTCTAATTTCACTAAATGAGTTATAATTATTTTATGTCTGTTTTATGGGAACGGAGTAGTATTAACCTAAGCTCTAATTAGAATATGGCTTGCAAAGGAATGTATGGACAAGAAATTGATGGACTGCCAGCTGATGTAGGAACATCCCATAAAGCAGATATACAGCTAACAGTTTAAGGCACAGCACGTTAAAATTCAGGGGCACAACTTGTTCATGAATAAGTAACACGGTGTAAATTCATCGACCATCTTTTCTTAGGAGATCAGACGGGGTAGGGCATGATTAATGCTTGTCAAAAGGAAAGTACAGTTAAAGTTGAGCTTCACTTGCCCCAGTAGGATCCGAGTTCTCAATGAGGGTCTGATGGCTGGGTTAGTCACACTATGATGATAATGCCAGAGACCATAGAATCAAAGAATCATCAGGGATCTGAAGGGATCTCGAAAGATCATCAAGTCCAATCCCTCTGCCACAGCAGGACCACAGTAGGATCTGAGTTCTCAGTGAGGGTCTGATGCTTGCATTAGTCACACTATGATGATAATGGTAGAGACCATAGAATCATCAGGGATCAGAAGGGACCTCAAAAGATCATCCAGTCCGATCCCCCTGCCACTGCAAGATCAGCTGGACCAAGTCGCACAGGAACACAGCCAGGTGGGTCTGGAATGTCTCCAGAGAAGGAGACTCCACAACCCCCCTGGGCAGCCTGTTCCAATGCTCCATTACCCTCCCTGGGAAGAAGTTCCTGCTGATATTGGTATGGAACCTCCTCTGTTCCAGCTTGCACCCCTTGTCCTATCCCCAGATGACCTTGAGAAGAGCCTGGCTCCATCCTCCTCATACCCACCCCTCACATGTTTATAGACATGAATGAGGTCTCCAGTCCAGTGCACAGTGTTGTGAATGTTAGCACCATAAATCACCCCACTTTTTTCTTGTTCAGGGTGATTCTCGATCAGACATTCTCCTGTTGTCAGAAGTGGCTGGAGGTCGAAATGTTAAGAATCAAAACTTTTGAAGTCCATGATGTTGGTAGCTTCCACCCTGCCAAGTGTAATTTCTGGCTGCAGACTTGTAGCCATGGACCATCGTTCACATGAGACCCTGGAGGTGACAAAACCTCCTCCTGACAGATTTCCCACAGCTCCCAGCTCCCTCCGCACACTCAGCTGCCTCTCCCCCCTAGCCCATCTAGAGGAGATTCATGGTTTGCTCATGTCAAAATAGAAAATCAGACCTTGGGCAGTTCTTATCCATTCGGTGGACAGGGCAGCAGAAAAATGTTACTTGCCCCTAAATCCTCCGGGGTGGCATTCAGTGTGGATTTGCTTTTGCTATAAATTGGGGGCTGCGCTGGGCAGTCTTTTCCTGTTCACCTTAACCCAGCTAACAGAGCGATGCCTGACCACCCTCCTAGAAGCCAAACACACTAGAAATAAGTGAGAGTTTCCTTCCCCAAAGGTGATCCTTTCTGTTTAGAGGCCCTGAATGCACATGACACCCATTCATCCAGGATTTAGGTTGTCCCAGTCGGTTGCAGACTCGTAGTTACAAAGCGCTGTCTGAATTCGTTTCAGACTAAACAAATTACTTGTGTAAAACACACCTGGCTCTTATCTGGCTCACAGCTAAACCTTGGGCTGTGAGAACTAAATAAAACCTACGAGCCATTTCCTGGCCACTCTGTGAGATTTTCCCTCAAGTTTATTTTTTAAGCCTCAGTGTCTGTTTCTTAATTACTTAAAGGTCCGTGGATTCGTTCTGTTGTATGAAATCGAATCTAAACTGTTTACCAGACATCAGGGGGGCAAGGAGATTATGCCCTTTCTTATTTTTAATATTTCTCTCTCCTATCTGCTGTGACCAGACAGAAATTTCAAGCAACAGTTCTTAGAAAACATATGGAGACCAACCGAGGAGGTTTATAAGGTAGGGGACCGGCCACGATGCCGGGATGTCTGGCTGCTGCTTCTGCTGGGCAGCTCTACATCCTTTATGTTTGGAAATTATTCTACTGTAGCTGTTTCGTTTGGTTTGGCAATACATCCTTGTTTTTAAAGGTGTCTACACTTATTTGACTACAGAAAATATTTACTCTTCTAAAGGGCAGCTTAACCTTTGTTTAAATTCGAGGTGAGCGAAAGGTCGCCGTAATTATTTGCTGGATTATTTGTGTCACATCTGAGTTACTGTGAAGGCTGAACATGCATTGCCCTTTATTAGGAAGCTGCTTCCAAAACCCAAGCAAACCACATGTTTTGCATCCAGCAAATATTTTCTTGAACTCCTGGCTCCTGCAGGAAACTTTCACTTCTCTCCAGCTTTGGCTGAGAATATTTGAGAGTGGTTGGGTGCTGCAACAACCTGCCCAGGGAGGTAGTGGAGTCACCATCCCTGGAGGGGTTTAAAAACCAAGTAGCTAGAGCACTTGATGCCATGATTGAGGAGATGTTGGGATGAGGGATGGACTTGGTGATCCTGGAAGCATCCATAAGGTGCTTGGTGTCCCAGCCCTGGAGGTGTTTAAGGCTGGGCTGGATGAGGCTCTGGCCAGTCTGCTCTAGGGTGGGGTGTCCCTGCCCATGGCAGGGGGGATGGAACTGGGTGATCGTGATCCTGTGGTCTCTTCCAACCCTGACAGATTCTATAACTTCTTCCAGGGAGGGTAATGGGGCTCTGGAGGGGGCTGCCCAGGGAGGCTCTGTGGTTTCCTTTTCTGGAGACATTTGAAACCTGCCTGGACCTGCTCTGGGTGATCCTGCTGTGGCAGGGGGATTGGACTGGATGATCTTTCAAGGTCCCTTCTGATCTTTGATGATTTTATGATTCTAAGTTAGCAGAAAGTTTCCTGAGGGGATGGGATAGAGGTGGGTGTTTTATTACTGCAGCTCTACCCACTTTTTTTTCAATATCTTAATTAATAGTGATTAAAACTACAAGACAGGTTGTTTGAATCATATTTACAAGTAGGAGCATTTGTCTTGGAGAAGGCTGTTAATCCCCACAGGAGGCAGCTCCATTGTTGCAGGCTGCATGGATGGCTGTGAAAGCTCCTTCTCAGCCAGATGTAATTCCTGAGCTGAAACCCAAGATTAACCCTCTAGTTTTGTTGTAACTGATTTGTTGCAGAGTTTCTGTGCTATTACTTGCTCTTTGTAAGATGTTGTGTTGTATTTCTGCTACCTTGATGAAAAGCTGTGATCTGGTGGGTGATGACTAACTAATCTCATTTGAAGCATAAACCTCAGTGCTTTTGCCATAGAAATAGTGTTAAGTGGAGCAAACAAAGGATTAACTACCCTTAGATGAGCACATGTAGTTAAAGACTACAAAGTTTCAGTTCACAGGGCTCAGAAACAGAAAAAATAAGTATCCAATATCTCTTCAGGAGCATAAAGTTCACCCTGAGTGAAGCACAAATTATGGGACTCAGCATTCAACAGTGCAAGTTCATAGAGTCATAAAATCATTAGGGATTGGAAGAGACCCTGAAAGATCATCCAGTTCAATCCCCCTGCCACAGCAGGATCACCTAGACCAAGTTGCACAGGAACAGATTCAGGCGGGTCTTGAATGTCTCCAGAGGAGGAGCCTCCACAACCCCCTGGGCAGCCTGTTCCAGTGCTCCATTACCCTCCCTGGGAAGAAGGTCCTGCTGATATTGATATGGAACCTCCTCTGTTCCAGCTGGCACCCATTGCCCCTTGTCCTATCCCCAGATGACCTTGAGCAGAGCCTGGCTCCATCCTCCTGACACCCACCCCTCAAATAATTAGAGACATGAATGAGGTCACCCCTGAGCCTCTTCTTCTCCAACCTCAAGAGAGCCAGCTCCCTCAGCCTTTCCTCATCAGGGAGCTGTTCTACTCCCTTCGTCATCTTCTTTGCTCTACACTGGACACCCTCCAGCAGCTCTGTGTTCTCTGTGGCAGAGGGATTGGACTAGAAGATCTTTCGAGTTCGCTTCTGATCCCTAGTGATTCTATGATTGAATGGGACAAATATGAGTTCCAATCAAATCAGAAAGGAAACCTTAATCAAGGCTGAGAGCGACTCCTTCGTTAGTTGGGAAGGTACCACCTAATCATAGAACACAGATGACCTGCACTTCCAGACCAACACTCTGAGTTGGAGAGGGATGCTCTGAAGAGCAGAGTGTGCATAGAGAATGAACAAGCTCTAATTTAAAGTCAAGAAACTTTTGTTTTATGCATTACTTGGAAAATATCCCAAGAGCAGCTTATTGTGTGTAAATAATCAGCATCTCAGCGATTACATGATAAAGTGTGATAGCCGGGAAGGGTTATTTCTTCATCACATCACTCAGATGGTTTTATATCTGCATGGCAAAGTAGCAAATCTATACGGATCTGAAAGTGCCTGATACATGGGATATTCAGAGCGTGTTTTATTTTGTGTTTGTGGGTATTTATAGGCGCTCTCTAAAGGATCAGTGACCCTTTGATAGATTAATATAATGTACTTCAGATTCAGATAAAATGACTTTGACAGCGAATCCGCTCGTTAGTGCTTGAGTTGCTGCGCAAGTGGAGGGAACGGTTGGCCTTCACTGCCAAAATCTTTCCTAAAACATCAGCCTGCCCGCCAAAGTACACTGCTCTATTGAGTCAGCCCTGTCTTCTCAGTAAATAGAGGCTTTCTTGTCTTGCACTCAACAAGTTCCTTCTAACAACATCCAGTTAAAAACATCAAAGAGAAGACGGGAGGAGGTAGGAGATAGCCAGCAATCACTAGCCAGGATGGGATTGCATAGACCCTTTGGGGTCAGGTGAGGGTATTGCTCTGTGGAAACACCGATGTGAGCAACGGGAAGCACAGAGACGCCTCTGCCAGACCTCACAGCGGGGAACGAGCGTGCAGTACCGCCACAGAGCTTTGCCTTGGCAAAAGTCCACCGCAGCGAAGGCTGCGCTGGTGTTGCACCCTGGCTTTGTTGTTCCGTGGATGATGTGACAGGGGCTCAGCTGGAAGTGATGCCCTTTTTTTTCCCCTCTCCCTCACTGCTGAGGAGAAAGTCAGCTCTCTAAAACCACCGAAGGCTTTAAAAACATTTGTGTTTGCGTTTTCACAAGAACTGCCTGCGAGACAGAAGCCTCGGATCAGAAGTCATCTTGTCCGAGTCCTGGGGAGTATTGTTAACCCCCAGCGCGTGTTTGGTGATGTGTCAATCTTCTGGCCACGCCGCTCGTGCTAGGAAATCATAATTTATTGAGGTCAACGGGTTAATGGGCTGGATTATGTGCTACCAATTGGTAGACATAAAATATACTTAGTCCTGTGACATACCTAAAAGGTTTTCCGTACGGGGAGGCTGGCAATAAAATGTGTGTTGAGTTGTCCTCTTCCTTTTCTCTCTGTTTCTCTCTCTTCTTTCTTTTCAAGGATAAAGGAGAAAGTTGATGTTTGAAGGCAGAGAAAGCTGTTAGGATGCAGAGCTGTCTTTTATACTTTAATATTTTGTGCAGGTGTGAGGTAGAGCAGTTTAAAGTTCATACATTTTGGGGACTGACCTGTTGGAGAGCAGTGGAGGAGAAAGGGATCTGAGGGTCCTAGTGGACAGCAGGATGACTGTGAGCCAGCAATGTGCTCTGGTGGCCAAGAGGGCCAACAGCATCCTGGGGGGGATCAGAAGGGGGTTGGTTAGCAGATGGAGATAGGTTCTTCTCCCCTTCTACTCTGAACTTGTGAAACTGCATTTGCAGTACTGTGTCCAGTTCCGGGCCCCTCAGTTCCAGAAGGACACAGAGCTGCTGGAGGGTGTCCAGCTTAGAGCAAAGAAGAGGATGAAGGAAGGAGAGCGCCTCCTTGATGAGGAAAGGCTGAGGGAGCTGGATGTCTTGAGCTTGGAGAAGAGGAGGCTGAGGGGGGATCTCATTTGTGTCTCTAAATCTGTGAAGGGNTGATCCTGCTGTGGCAGGGGGATTCGTCTGGATGATCTTTTGAGGTCCCTTCCCATCCCTAATGATTTTGTGATTCTATGATCTTGGTCTGGGGAAGGCTTGGGATAGAAAGATGTGACGTTATGAAAGAGTTCCAGGTACACGGGCACACGCTGGTGTAAAGGCTAACCCTAATGCAGCTGGTTAGGGCAAAGCCAAATATTGAAAAGTGCAGTGACACAAAAATTCAAACAACGTTTTTCTGGCTGTTTTATCTCTTTTTTATTTATTCAGCTTCCACTATTCTGTTACTGAAAATATCCCGTGCTGCTCAGAATGCAGTATGATAGACAATCACAGAACAGTTTGGGTTGGAAAAGATCATAGAATCTTTAGGAATGGGAAGGGACCTTGAAAGATCATCCAGTCCAACCCCCTGCCACAGCAGGATCACCTAGATCAAGTCACACAGGAACACATCCAGGCGGGTCTGGAACGTCTCCAGAGAAGGAGACTCCACAACCCCCTGCGCAGCATGGATTTCAACCATTCCCCCAGCACTGCCAGGTCCATACTAACCCCTGTCTCTCATCCCAAATCTTTACATCTTTTGTGTCCCTCCAGACATGGGGGAGACTCTAGCACTGTCCTGGACAGCCTGAGCCAAGCCTAGGGACCCCTTGTGGGGAAGAATTCCCAATACCCAGGTGTGAACTTTCCCTGGAGGAGCCCGTGCTTGTGGAGAGTGGGAGAAGGGCAATCTCTTAGGCTGGAGGGTGGGCTGGATGCTCATGTGGGTTAAAGGAGAGTCTGCTTGGTTTGACAGCGTCTGTAACACCAGACTTAAACGCTTGATCTATAGCACATTCATGCAGCATTTGATTAAACCAGGCCTGAATTGCCATTTGAATTAATCCCATTACCAGCTTGTCTGTCCAGCTCGGTTATTTCAGTACCAATATCCATTACGATCCTCTGGAAACCGAGGAGCATCAGTCACCTGTCAGGCTTTTGGGGCTGACGCTGTAGATCAGATGTAAAATGCACTCAGGGAGCCCCCCAGACAGGTAGGTACTGTCTGTGAGAGAGAAACCACTGACCCTGCTGAACCTGACGGCTGGGTGGAAGAAAATAAGGGTAAACTGGATGGTGAGAGCTAGGATATCTCTCCTTTTCCACAAGGAACCATCAAACATAGCCTCTGTTTTGTGGGTGCTTTGTTAAAGAGGCTCTGTTTTACCTAATTCTTTCTTTACAAAGTGCTAAATGTAAAAAACTGGCTTTCAATTCTGAGGCAGTTAATTGCATTTCAAAATCAAGCGGCTCTGACTACCCCATCCCATAACCGGTTAGCTGCTGCTGTTGATACCTGTGAGTGATTTAGTAAGGAGCCCAGGATTCTCGTCACCCTCAAGAAATCAAGAATAAGCTATTCTATGTCTTTGTAATGCCTGGTTCTTTATATTTTTATATTGATTGATTTTGTTTGCTGCTTTGACACCCAATTTTCTATAATTAAATGATCTGTTTTGAGATAACAGAGCTCCTCCCATCCTGTTGGAGAAGGGTTATTGCAAGCAAGGTAACGAAAGACATGATCCTTCCCTCCAAGCCCTGTCCTCTCTCTTTTCATTACAGTTACACAGAGTTTGTTGGCTGTTCAGTCTGGAGAAGAGGTGACCTTATTATGGCCTTCCAGGATCTGAAGGGGACTACAAAAAGGCTGGGGAGGGGACTCTTAGGATCTCAAGTAGAGACAGGACTAGGGGGAGTGGAACAAAGCTGGAGATGGGGAGATTTAGACGTGATGTGAGGAGGAAGTTCTTCACTATGAGAGTGGGGAGAGCCTGGGATGGGTTGCCCAGGGAGGTGGTTAAGGCTGGGCTGGATGAAGCTCTGGCCAGGCTGATCTAGGGTGGGGTGTCCCTGCCCATGGCAGGGGGGTTGGAACTGGATGCTCCTGTGGTCCCTTCCAACCCTGACTGATTCTATAACTTCTTCCCAGAGAGGGTGACCGGGCATGGGAGGGGGCTGCACAGGGAGGTTATGGGGTCTCCTTCTCAGAAGATGTTTAAAACCTGCCTGCACCTGGTCTGGGTGACCCTGCTGTGGCAGGGGGATTGGACTGGATGATCTTTTAAGGTCCCTTCTGATCCCTGATGATTCTATGATTCTATGAAAACCTATGAAAATGTAATAGGAATACGTTAGGGTGGGTTTTTCCCCCCTTTATTAACCTAGCCTATATATTCCTGTATATGATTTGAACGAGCAAAACTCCAGTGGGTAATTTTGGAAAGGAAAAAAACCCCTATATGAAATTGCAAAGAGTTTCTCCTGAAGTGTTTTGCACGATAACTATACAATTTCACACGGGAGTGCTTTATTTTGTATTCAAAATGATAGCAAAGGTTTCAAAGTGAAAGGGGGAGGGAGGTCTCTGCTTCCTCCAAAAAGGGAAGCGTCTTATTTATCAAATTTTGCCCTCCAAAAACCAGTGTTCCCTGCCACAGACCTTGACACTCCAAACTGAAGTGGTCAAATGAGTTTGGTTTTCACATCAAGCCTTGGTCTAAATGGGAATAAAATGGGCTGCATCAAGAGAAGTGTGACCAGTAGGTCAAGAGAGCGGATCCTTCCCCTCTATTCTTCTCTCTTGAGACCCCATGTGCAGTCCTGCATTCAGTTCTGGAACCCCCAATGCAGGAAGGAGATTGTGCTGCTGAAGCATGTCCAGAGGAGGGCCAGGAGGAGAAGTGGAGAGCTGGAGCACCTCTCAGACAGACTGAGACAGTTGGGGCTGCTCAACCTGGAGGAGATTTCGGGGAGATCTTAGAGCAGCCTTCCAGTTCCTGAAGGGGGCTCCAGGAAAGCTGGGGAGAGGCTGTTTCCGAGGGCTTGGAGCGGTAGGAGCAGGGGGAATGGTTTCCACCTGGAAGAGGGGAGGTTTAGACTGGCAGTCAGGAGGAAGCTTTTCATGAGAAGCGTGCTGAGACCCTGGACCAGGTTGCCCAAGGAGGTTGTGGCTGCCCCTAGCTCCCTGGAATGTTCACAGCCAGATTGGCTGGGGGCTTGAGCACCCTGAATTGTTGGGGGGTGTCTCTGCTCATGGCAGGGGGTTTGGAATGAGATGATCTTTATGGTCCCTTCCAACCTGAACCATTCTAGGAATCTGAAGGGGTATAAAAAAAAACCAGTAATGATTCCATGTCCCCCCCTCTTGCAACATCAATTCCCTTATATAAAAGTGAATGGTTTAATAGTGGTGGTTTATAGCACTGAAGTACTTCTACGTGAACAGGGGAAAATAATCAAACGAGGAGGGTTGTCTTCTTCAGTTTGCATGATAACGCTCTGCTCTGGCCCTGGGACTGGACCAAGGTAAACTGAAATAAGGATTAACCGACAACTAGCAAAGGCTGATTTACAGAAACCGCATGAGGAGTTCGTGAGCGCAGCCCAGATAACAAAAATATTATCAAGGTTGTTTACAGGGAAGTCAGTCAGTTTATTAGTTAGAGTGCTTCATTATGTAGAAAAGATGCCAACGATAGTCTCCTAGTCAAAATAAACAGGCATCGAGTGTTCCGCGGATACAGTTTGGAGAGCGCGGTTACTTTGCTATTTATTTAATAATTGACCATAAATGGAGTCAAAGTGCAAAGGGAAGGGGGAAGGAAAAAAAAAAACCCCTAACGAAAAAAAAAAAGCAGCACACTAAGGGCTTTTTGAAAGATTGATAAATAATGTGGAATCTCAATTAGGCTTTAGAAGGAATGCAGATATTAAAAATTTGGTCAAGAATCTAATTAGCTGGAGGTAATTAAACAGTCTCACACGGGGTCATTAATCTTTTCCACAGACCTTTGATGTTTTGCACACTGTCTTCTAGTCATTAATAAAATTCATAACGCTCCTCTTTGTGGTGTTTTATCATCGTGTTTTTCTCTGTAAGAGCACAGAGCAAGTGTCATTGTATCACAAGGGCCTTACTTTAGTTAATTCCTTTTTTTGCCGCTCGTTCAACTTAACTCTTTCTCGAACAAATTGAGACCGACCGAAGCTAGAAGTTTGAAGAGAGGTTTATAAATCCCCGGGTATCATCTCCCTGAGGAGCTTTCTAAAATCCAGATATTAAGAAATAAATAAACTCCTTCTTTAATTAAAAACTTTTCAAATCTCAACGCTTCTTTTTGCAGCTTGGTTCTTTGCGACTGAGTCAGATCCGGTTTCAGGAGAGAAAGATAAAAATGAAGTGGAGGGGTTTAGTTTGCTCTTTCCCCTTTCAGCTCAGGTTTTCTCGGAGGCATAACCTGGAGGGTGCAGGTAAATTTGGTGGCGTAGCCGGAGAGCTCTCGTGACCAGAGCTGCGGTAGAAGCGAGGTGTAATTAAGAAGAAGAACGAAGTCGAATGGAAATCTGTCGATCGTGACTGATGCTACGTACGGCCTCAAGAAGGAGGCAGTACAGTACTTCAATAATGCATTATCCTGACATATTTCAAAGCCAAACTGTGTTCAAGAACAGATGAATTTAAAAGGCAAGAAAGCCACAAAGGCTGCCTTTGGAAGATATAAAGATATGATTTCTATTAGAAATATTAATCTATATTCATGTAGGGCGTGTGTGTTGTATATTTATGGCTGTTTGTATTACAAGACCCACGTTTATGAGCTGTTACGCAGAGTTGCATGAGTGAGTCTGAAGAGAAAGATGTAAAGCGTTTAGTTAATGAAATGTTTGTGTCTCCACGCTGACGTTTCACCTTTTAGG
Source organism: Upupa epops (assembly GCA_013397515.1). Classification (NCBI taxonomy): domain Eukaryota; kingdom Metazoa; phylum Chordata; class Aves; order Bucerotiformes; family Upupidae; genus Upupa; species Upupa epops. Next base: position 19,599 of record VZRI01002773.1, read on the forward strand.
CGAATCCAGTTGTGAGACAGACGAATCCACAGTTTCATACGAGTAGTTTAGACTTTGGATTTCACTTTGAACTGTTGCTGGCCTGTGGAAAGGACGTGCTGGTTCATTACAGGACGTAGCAGCAGGGCTAATACCCTGCAAAGCTCTGCTGTGGGATGCATGAAAAGAGGCACCTTCCCTTGCTTCACAACAAGCAAAGAAATGAAAAACACCCTTTACATCCTGCTGGAAGGGGCAACACTGGGAAATCATAGAATCCTAGGATCCTTAGGGATGGGAAGGGACCTCGAAAGATCATCCAGTCCAATCCCCCTGCCACAGCAGGATCACCCAGAACAAGTCGGAGCAGATCCAGGGAACAGATCCAGGGAAATGTTGATAAGGATCTTTCTTTATGAGTGATTTGCACAGCTGAGTTGCAGCTGATTTGTGCCTAAAAATCTGGATGGACTTAGTTTAGATAGAAAATGGTATTTTAGAGAGGAATCACGCTTGATGCCTTTTCAGGAGTAAGAGGAATCGATGAGGGACAGGGAGGAAAACATCTGAGTGTACAGCTAGCCAGAGCAATCCCATCCTTAACTCGGGATGTTCTGTTCATCTTGTATATTCGTTCCTTGCAAATCTGTCGGGTCTCTGTGTCTGTGTGAAGTTACGACTGTTTGCAGCATCTTCTCTTTAGCTCCTCTGCAAAACGCTGTGGAGACCAGGAGAAATCAAAGCAGAATGCATAGCTACAAGGCTTTGAGTAAAAAAAACTACCCACAGTTTCTTTGTCGATTGAGTTGAAAATACAGACTCTGGCGTGTTGTTTTCTCAGAGAGCAGTTGCTTTCCTTCCCTATTACCGAGCAAAAATATTGTGCTCTTAAAAGATCAAACTCACAGCAAAATATTTTGCGGGGTGATCGACTGAAAAGCGAGTGGGAGATGGACAGAAGGGATTGCTCGCTCCTGTGAATACTTGTAATTCATAAGTAAGTCCTGATTAAATTATCCTATAAGTAAAATAAAGTAGTGAAACATCAATTCATCAGGGTTTTTATAGCAATAACTAGCAAAAAAAAAGAAAGCCAGAGCCTTTGGTTTATTTTTTCCTCACTTAAAAATCAGGAAAGGTATTTTTACACCTTTTATTCCAATCGAAAAATTGATTCTTACTTCCTGAAGACCAGTATTATAGCTGGAAAAGCGGTCAAGAGATAAAACTGTGGAAGGTGAGCAGCTGCTAAGAGAAAGTCCTGCTAAAACTGCCTTTTCTTCTCCTCCC
>VZRI01002773.1:20901-38211 GCA_013397515.1 Upupa epops
TTTTTTCCAAGTGATTCTAATGAGATCCATAGGTAATTCAGGCTCCTTAAGAGTAATGCCACTGATAGAAGGAGAAGCTCACGTTGGCAACGATGTGATAATTGTCTGAGCAGGAAGAACTAGCCCTCCCTGGTGGTTTGAAAACATAGCTGAGATTTGAAAAGCCCGAGCAGAGTTCTTATTTAATCTGAGCAATCCTATAATGATGTGGAAAGGTAAGTGTTTTTGATTTAGTGATGTCTGTATTTCAAGAGACAAGATGTTGATGATAAAGAGGGGAAGGGAAAAAAAAGAAGGCAAAAAGATGAATGGCTGGTTTCTGAAGATATCTTTTTTGGCTCAATATCTAACACCAAGGATGTCTGTGAGCATTGCTCTCTGTTTTCCCACTAGGGAAATAGAATACTAATTAGGTCTGGATTACAGTCCGGTTTGAAAGTGTGGAAGGTTCAGTTTTTGCTGTTAAAACTAATGCGATAGCTGGACACAGTGCTAAAATCTGAGGAGTTCTTAGGACTGATCAGATCAGGGCTGTGCACGTTCCTTACAAAGGTCACACATTTCTTCTTTTCCTGTGGTCAAACTTATCTGGGAGCTTCCTGGTGACGAATAATGAATCCAATTAAATACTCCTTTGGGACAATGTCAGGAAAATTGATGGTTTTTTTACATCTTCAGTGCTTAAAGTTTAAGAGGAGAAGGTAAAATTCTTTGCTACAGGTAGTTGGAGTTTTGTATTAAGTTTTTCTATTAGGTGAGGATGACAGAGCATTGGAACAGGCAGCCCAGGGGGTTGCGGAGTCTCCTCTGGAGACATTCCAGCCCTGCCTGGCTGTGTTCCTGTGCGACTTGGTCTGGGTGATCCTGCTGCGGCAGGGGGATTGGACTGCATGATCTTTCGAGGTCCCTTCCAATCCCTAATGATTCTAGGAAGTTACTGGGGCTTGCACAGGTAAAGATCTATACAAAGCAGCGTTCAAGTAAAACCCAGAAGCGCCCAGGGTTGAACCTAAACACCCTGTTTCAGTGACTCTGAGTTCAGTACATAAGATGCTGCGTGTGACCCTCTGTAATCACCTGGGTCACCCCATTGCAGACTGCCCTGGTGGGGAGCCACTAGTGATAGAGAGAGCTCTGGACAAGTCCTCATCACTCTGTTAATCAAAAAGTGTCTTGGAATTTCATGGGTGGACTGTAAGAAACACCTTTATGGCTCTTTTGGCTCTAGTGGGATATAGTATGTGGGTAAAACAACTGCTTACATGACTTGAGCCCTGATACGCTCGTAACACCTCTCCATGAGAAACGTGTCTGAAATTCCTGAGTATAGAAACAACTTTTTACTATTTAAAATCCATTTTAGATACTGTCCTTCAACTTTAAGCTAAGTTTTGGTGTGAAGAAGTGCGATCTCACGTGAGCTGCTGTTGAATTTGCATTTATCAGTGTGAAATGTGTGTGTTTAGAAAGCAGTCGGAAGTGCTGAAAGCATTTCTTTTATCTACATGGATTGTACTAGACATCCCTTAACATCCTTAAGGGAGAAATCTTGGGGGGGGAAAAATAACTGAGGAGGTTTTCACGTAGATAGAATATTTTTCTAGACCTATTTCATAGAATCATAGATATTTGTGCGTTTATAGCCTGATGCTGTCAGAAACAGCACTATGACCAGGAAAAAGTAGTTACTATTCAATCAGTAGGATTCTTCATGTAAAACTGAATTGTAAATAAATTATCTGACAGTTTTCCTTGATATTTTCGAGATAGACCTCTCAAACTTAGAGAAAGGAGTTAGTCACAGGAGTTAAAAACATTCACTGAAAAGTTTCTCCCTGAAGCCTATAAATATCTATTGAGACACCCATGAGATCGAATTAAACATCTCCTTGCCTTCATATTAACCTTCCCTGGATGGAGTTCTCTAAGGTTTTATGTATTCCTGCATGGAAGCTTCGGGCTGAAAAATGAGAAGACAAAGGTGTAAATCTTTTGAGGTTCAATGCCACCTCGCAGCTTCCCAGTCAACCGTAAGGTCATCCCGCAAACAGCTGGGCAGAAAGGAAACACGGGGCCCTGGAACCATTATATCATTTCCTCTCCTGTTTCCTCTCAGCTCCTTCTGCCAGAAAAAGGCTAATAATGGGCTATTTGCATAGGGCAAGAGGAGAAGGCAGCCTACAGATATGGTTGAGCGCCGGATTCCCTTTGTAAATGTAGTTATAAAATCTGGACTAAAGAGGGCAGGAGATACTCTATTTAAAACCCAAAGGCAGGCGAGCGGGTAGTAAAACTCTATGGGGGAACAATAATATATATTTCAGTATATAATAAAGTGATTTATTTTCAATAAAATCTGTAAAACTGCTTTAGTTACTTTGACACCTTGATTAACTGGAGTTTCAAAGATATTTGTGTGCGTGTGAACCTTCTTCATCCCAACAGTTGCGGATAGTTTATTGCCTCTGCTATTGAATATGGATGTTTTAACAGCATTTGCCTCGCCGTAGTTTTACTGGATGTCAGGGACAAAATAGATTAATATTAGACCTCAGCCAGAAAGCATTTGTGTAGCAGCACATGAAATGTAGCGCTCTTCACCACTGACGGTCTCCCTGACTTATTTCTTGGGATGCTCTGCATGGGGCTATGGGCTACAGGCTGGATTTATTCCTTCTAAAATCACTGATTCCTATTCTAAACCCCACCCCTATGAAGTTTGCCAGCCGTTGAGGAGATTTCAGCTCCAGGTGTAAAGGGATTAGTGAAGGCAGGATGCTTTGGAGATGCACACTGAGAGGGATGGGCCTGTGTGCTGCAACACTTGATCTGTTGCCTCCTGCAGCACCCAAAGTGATGCAGCACTGCTGGAAAGGCTACGGTGCACCCTGAAAAGTCCTGGAGGTTCTGCTGCAGCCTCTCTAGGGGACTTCTGGAGATTTCTGTGCATGTTACCTCAGTCCTAGATGATGACTAGCAGCAAACACTTTCTCTTACACTCCAACACAGTGGGGGGAAATTTACATCAGGAGGAAATCCTATCATTGAGAGAGGGGTTTTTTCAGCCTTTCCTTAATGCATGCTCTGCACTCTCTGTGCTAGGCAAGGGTGGAGGAGGCTGTGGGAAATGTCTTTCTCCTGCTTTCTCCTCTTCCTGTGTATGAGACAGCCCAGGTGCAGCCCTGGTTTGACACAGGAGCACTGCTAGACTAGAGCTGAATGCAAAGAGCAAGCTGCAGAGATGCTTAAGATAAAAGAATCACCCTGCCAGGGTGGTTTTCTCTTGCCCTTTGGGTGCTTTTCCCTCTATATGAGCACAAAGGTCAGAGAGCATCTACCTTGCCATTACACAGTCACTCTATACCCCAGCAGATTATTTAATACCCTGCTTTTTAGAAAGGATGGCTGCAGCCTGGCTGGGGCGGGGATTCAGCGATGAAAAAGCCCCTCCAGCAGCTGAGTTGTCTCATTCATATGTTTAAATAATACTGGTTCTTTCCAGACACTTTCTGGTTCTGGAGATGAACATGCCACCCAGCAGCATGAACTTGACTTCTCCTCCTCCTCAGTACAGCTTGATTTTGATTTACTTTTTCCAACTCAGGGTATAAACCCTGGCTTCACCCTCCTGGCTTAACTATTTCTAAAGCTGGGGCTTAAAGAAGGAATTCTTTTTTCTTGTATCGGAAAAGGAATTTATTTTAGTACTTTTCTATCAAAAAAACCCCAACTTTCCAAACCAAACACCTCCCAAAACCTTGCAAACTTGCTGCCTTGTGTATATCGACAGCCTCCCAGTTTTGTTTCTGCTTCAAAATACCAGCAGTTTGTTGCTGTTGTTGGTTAAGTGCTTCCAGCACAATCATCTCAGACAGTATTAACGAAGGATAAACAAGACCTCACTGAAGCTTGAGAGTAGCATCCTAGAAACTTCACTATTTATGCGTTCAGAGTCAATTTTAAGGCCAATGGCATCCTGGCTTCTATCAGCACTAGTGTGGCCAGCAGGACTAGGGACAGAGTTCTCCCCCTGTACTGGGCACTGAGGAGGCTGTAGCTCCAGTACCAGGGGTAGTTCTGGGGCCCTCCCTTCAAGAAAGAGATTGAAGGGCTGCAGGGGGTCCAGAGGAGCAACAAAGCTGGGGAAGGGGCTGGAGGGGAAAGTCTGATGAGGAGCCTGGGGTGTTTAGCCTAGGGGGCTCAGTTGGGACCTTCTCCCCTCTATAACTCTGTGAAGGGAGGTTGTAGTCAGGTGGGGGTCAGGCTCTTCTCCCAAGCAACTACTGATATGACCAGAGGACAGGGCCTGAAGCTGCCAAAGGAGGGTTAGATTGGATGTTAGGAAGCCCTTCCTCACAGAATGGGCCTGGAATAGACTGGACTGGACTGGACTGGGCTGGACTGCCCAGAGCAGTGGGGGAACCTGCATGTGTGGAGGTGTTTAAGGACAGCCTGGTTGTGGCCCTTAGTGCCCTGGTCTGGCTGATGGGATGATGTCAGGTCATAGGCTGGGCTGAGTGAGCTCAGAGGGCTCTTCCAGCCTCTAAAATCAGAAAGCACAAAATCAGAAGCACAAGGTTGCCTGAAAGTCCCTGTTTAGTGGGTCTTTCTTACTTTTCTTTTCTTTCTCTAAAGAGTTTGGGATGTGTAAGCAGTGATGTGTTTATCAGCACAGCGAATGCACTGGGTATGATGCATCCTTTGGATAGAAGAAGTTTAGAACCAAGTTGTGGAAGAAAGTCCAATAGGAAGCATTAGCTGCATGATTCCCTTGGGAAAACCCTTGACTTACATCTCTCTCACAAACCTTGTGATGTTGGTCCTGTTCTGAATTTCATGTGCTCTGAACACACTTGCTAATCATAGAATCCTTAGGGATGGGAAGGGACCTCGAAAGATCATCCAGTCCAATCCCCCTGCCACAGCAGGATCACCTAGACCGAGTCACACAGGAACACATCCAGGTGAGTCTTGAAAATCTCTAGAGAAGGAGACTCCACAACCCCCCTGGACACCCTAATCTATCACTACATAGAGCTCACAGGAGAAAGACACCAAAATTCTACAATTTAGAGCATTAATAACTTCCAGGACTTTTTCTCACCAAGGTTGATGATAATTTACTCCAAAGAATTAAGACTTTTTAAGATGTCAGAATGCTAAAATGAAAAGTATGCAAAATCATTCCAGTTTGAGATGGAAATTAAGCTGCCAGCAAGACGGGTGAAGTGTGTAATGGAAGAATTAGGTCTCTTAGACTAAAGCAGATTCGGGTAAATCATGAAATATGTAAGGAGTCTGGGGGGGTGGATCAGACAGGGGTGGTTAGTAGATTGAGAGAGGTTCTTCTACTCCTCTACTCTGCACTTGTGAGACCACATCTGGAGTNAAGCTGGAACAGAGGAGGTTCCATATTAATATCAGCAGGAACTTCTTCCCAGTGAGAGTAATGGAGCACTGGAACAGGCTGCCCAGAGGGGTTGTGGAGTCTCCTTCTCTGGAGATGTTCAAGTCCCACCTAGATGTGTTCCTGTGGGACTCAGTCTAGGTGATCCTGCTGTGGCAGGGGGATTGGACTGGATGATCTTTTGAAGTCCCTTCTGATCCCTAATGATTCTGTGAATATAAACGTAGCGAGCATCTGATAGCCTGATGACTTCTGCCCTTTTCAAGTTGTGAATTTTCACGTGCAGGCAATTCACAGAATCGCAGACAATTCACAGCGGTGTGCTTTGGGCTAAATGCCGGTCAGATGCGAATACCACAGTCACTTCTGAATGCTTTTGACTACTGTGACACTTATTTTCTACTGATGTGTGGAACTGGAGGTCATGGGGATGTTCTTCTCAATACTTCAGCTGCTGTCTGTCTCTTGCTGCACTGGAACCAAGCCAGCCTCACTGTGTGGGTTCATGCTGTTCCTGGAGGTGAGAAGATCCATCCAGCATCAGTGCATGGGTTAGTTTTTCATTTTCATGCAATAGAAGCCCAGTTTTATTCCCTGAATTTGCCAGTGGCTGTAAAAACCTCTTCCTTTGCCATCAAGACTTGATTGGGAAGACTCCAGCAGGACCTTATAGCTGCTTTCCAATACCTGAAGGAAGGCTGGAGAGTTTTTCCCAAGGAGATCCAGCGATAGGGCAAGGAGAAATGGTTTGAAACTGAAGGAGAGTAGGTTCAGACTAGAACTTAAGAAGTTCTTCAGTGCAAGGGTAGAGAGACTCTAGAATTCATTGCCCAGAGAGGTTGTGGCTGTCCCCTCTCTGGAGGTGTTCAAGGCCAGCTTGATGAGGCCTCGAGCAACCAAGCCCAGTTGAGAGACATCACTGCCCATGGCAGGGGGTTGGAGTAGATGAGTTCTCAGGTCCCTTCCAACCTAAACCATTCCATGATTCTAAGACTGGCTCTTTCATATATGGTGACTTTCATTTTCTTCATATCCTACAAGCCTTTGTGTCCTCACAGACCTTCTGTTCCAGTGTGTTCACTGTCCTCTGTACCCACACATCCTGCCTTAGGATGGAGAGCACACTCTTATCTTGCAACGTGCTCAACAACCTCTCTAGGCCCTTGGGCTGCGACCAGAACCAGGAGATCACTCTTCACCTTTGTTCTGACACAGCCTGAAGGTTACAGTGAGGAGGGAAATAGTAGCCAGGAAGTTTTTGCACCTCTTACAGCAAAGTATAGTAAAGCTCAAACTTCTTTTACCAGTCACTGAATCAATTCTTCTCATCTGTTTTTATATATCTGATGTGTGTACATCTACATGTCTACACATAAAACCTACCAGTGAGCTTGGCTTCATTTGCTCTAGAGCCTACGTTTGCAGTCATCAACCCCTTCCAGATTTATGTTGAGTTCACCTCTCGCTTATCTCTACACTAAAAACTACTGTGGAGCTTGTTTGACAGACCCCTTTTGTTAGGGGTGGTGTCACGGCTCACAGTCTTTACTCCCAAGCAATGAAGATGTGACAGTGTTTACGCCCATCGGCTGAAGCCAACATTCCTTCTTTATATGGAAACCCAGGTTTCCTGTGCTCAAGATGCATGAGAGATGGGTCTGTAGCTTGGAACATGGAATAGTAAATTGATGGCATTCATACTTTCTGTTTATCCAGTGTCACTGTCTCAACTCTCAAGATCTAACAACATTCATGAGGTTAACACTGAGCTGGAGCTCAGAGGTTGGAAGGGAGGCAGTAGCAGGCACTAGCTGATGTGCCACCTCCCTGACCTGACTTAGCTTTTCCCTTGCACCACTTTCCTACTTGTTAACGAGTCTTTTGGAAGGGGCCAGTGAAGATTTTCTTAAGGGACCTGCTGTTTTAGCCTCTGTATCCATGAAGTGTGCCATTTCCAAATTCTCATAGCACAGGGCAATGCATCACACTGCTAACACGCGTCCCACAGCCTAGGGATTGTGCTCCTCTGGTTTTTAAATAGGTCCCTCTATTTTTCTCCTTTTCCTGGCAGAATTTGAGCTTCATAGACCTAATGATCTCAGATGTCTTCTTGTGCAGTACTTTGGTTACACGGAAGGTCTGTGATTTCAGGAGGTGCCTGCCCATTCTTAACCACTGCTCGTGTCACTGCAGCCGTACTTGTGTGATAATCACATCTAGTTCTGTGGAGAATTAATGAAATCATCGAATGTATTAGGTTGGAAGGGACCTCCAGAGGTCATCCAGTCCAACTCCCCTGCAACAAGAAGGGTCAGCACTTGCCAGAGCAGACTGCCCAGAGCCCCATCCAGCCTGAGCTTGAATGGCTCCAGGGCTGGGGCCTCCACCACCTCTCTATGCAACTCTGGTCTTGTAAGTATGTGATGTCCCTGCTTGTTATAGAGAAGTTGGACTAGATGACCTTTGGAGATTCCTTTCAACCCAATGATTCTATGATGATTTATATAAATATATAAAGAATAGATATTATTATGTAATGTATAATATAATTAGAATATCTTTCTATTTATGTGTTTATAACTATTAGGGTTATACAATTGTGCAGATTATACAAAATCCCATGTAAGCCTTCTTTTTTTTTATTTAATTTTAATGCTTCCTCAGAGACAATTACTAGGGAACAGGAGCCGGCAATGTTCACTTGCGGCCCAGAAACCAACCGCATCCTGAGCTGCATCAAGAGAAGCAGGAGCAGTAGGTCAAGGGAGAGGATCCTCCCCCTCTATTCTACTCTCTTGAGACCTCATCTGCAGTACTCAGTGCAGTTCTGAAGCCCCCAACACAGGAAGGAAATTGAGCTGTTGGAATGTGTCCAGAGGAGGGCAACAAGGATGAGTGGAGAGCTGGATCACTTCTCCTATGGGGACAGGCTGAGAGAGTTGGGGCTGCTCAGCCTGGTGAAGAGGAGATTCTGGGGAGCTCTTATAGCTGCCTTCCAGTCCCTGAAGGCAGCTCCAGGANAGGGGGGTTAGAACTGGTTGATCTTGAAGGTCCCTTCCACCCTGAACCATTCTAGGAATCTATGAATCTATGAACTGAGGAAAGGACTGTGAAGAGATGACCAGGCAAACAAATACTGCCTCATAGCAAGTATCAGCCTACAGAGTGAGGACTGTCTTAAGGTCTGAACTGCTGATTCAAGAGGTGGTTTAGTGGCTTGGGATAGACAGTTGAACTCAATGATCTTGAAGATCTTTGCCAACCTTGATGACTCTATGATTTTCAAGGGCAATGTTCGTTCAGCAGCATGTGGGTGAGGTAAAGGCAGAGACAGGCAGAAAGAGAAAAGCAAGAGAGGCAGCACTGCTCTTACTGCAGCAGTTGTTCTGGAGTTCGAACTCATTGTAATTGAGTGTTAATTTTTCTTCAATTAGAAATGATTAAAAAAACTCTGGCCAGGGTTGTAATGTGAACTGATCCGAAAAAGGAGGGTTTGCTTTTGAATCACTGCAGAATGAATTGCAATCTTAACAAAGTAAATGGCTTGTAAATATATCCAGCGATGGTGTATTAATGGAAACCCTTGTGTGCACACACTGCTCGGGCTTCTCTGTGGCTGCAGGATTTGACCATCAATTCGGAGAATTGATTATAAGGACCCATTTTTTTTACATATATATAAAAAGAAGTCTGGAACGAATGGAAAAACTCATGGTTCAGAGCACAAGCTAGAAATGAGTCAGGTCAAGAGTCTTTTTCTCTAGGCAAGCTATTTTATTCATCGCAAGGCTCTCTGTTCCCTCTAGGAAACCACCAGCAGTGGCCATTTTCAGAGAGGAGAGATGGTTCTGACCGGGTGCTGTTCCACCTAGGGTTTTGCAAGACTTCCTCATTATAAAGAAGAAACCTACTAAATAGATTTTAACTTAAACCAGACAAATATCTTGACAGCCTACGACATAATAGGATGAAGATCAAATTCTACCCTGCGTAAATCCAACCATCTCATTACCATTAATAGGGCTGCGTGTGTAACCGATAGCAAAGTTTGGCTGCTAAACCTTGAAGGACTTTTCCTTTAAACAGAGATTTTTCTCTACAGGCCAGGAAAAAACCAGCTGAAACTGATAAAATGCAATTTATATCACCATAACGACGGTGCCTAGTAGTAAGATGTTGGGGTTTTTCTCCTTCAAGTGGGTAAAGATTGTTCCCAGACTGAAGCCTTCATCACAAGCCAACTTTTAACTGCAAGAGAAATGTCTGAGCTGGTGAGTTAAGCCTCACAGACCTTTTTTTTCTCGATGCTGGAAACGTTTGCACACAGTCTTACGGCGAAAAAACCCACTGTAATACATAGGGACTTTGTCAGTGCTGCGTCTGCAGAATTGGGGAGAGGGATCATTTCACACTGCAGCTTAAATTTCCTCTTTAAATATATCTTGGGGTATTGGGGTCTTCTTTGCAGGAAGGTACCATACCTTGTGCATTGCAGGAAGCTACCATGCCTTACGTTATTACCTCCATAGCTAAGAAAGTCTCTGTTTTAACACTGCAGTCCTAGCAATGTTCATGCTATGAACCTCAAAAAGTCTGGTGCTTCCATAGAATCATGAGAGGGACCTAGAAAGATCATCCAGTCCAATCCCCCTGCCACAGCAGCATCACCTAGACCAAGTGGCACAGGAACACAGCCAGACGAGTCTGGAACATCTCCAGAGAAGGAGACTCCACAAACCCCCTGGGCAACCTGATCCAATGCTCCAGGACCCTCCCTGGAAAGAGGTTCCTTCTGATACTGATAGGGAACCTCCTCTGTTCCAGCTGGCACCCATTGCCCCTTGTCCTATCCCCAGATGACCTTGAGAACAGCCTGGTTCTATCCTCCTGACACCCACCCCTCACATATTTGTAGACATGAATGAGGTCACGCCTCAGCCTCCTCTTCTCCAAGCTCAAGAGACCCAGCTCCCTCAGCCTTTCCTCAGAAGGAGAGTGCTCTACTTCCTTCATCATCATCACTGCTCTATGCTGGACACCCTCCAGCAACATCTGTGTCCTTCTTGAACTGAGACACCCAGGATGTGTCCCTCACAACCACCAGAGAGAACAAAGCCCAGAGGTGGCACCAGGTACGGACTGTGACCCTAGGAAGGGATTTTCAGAGCTCCCCATTGCCACCCAGAAATTCAGAGCTCACCCAGACCTCTAAATGCAGAACCAGGCAGCCCATGCTTTCTCTTCACTAACTGCATGCAGCAATGGCCTTACAGTCAAACACTCGTCGGGCTCTCAGTGCAACACAGCCTGCAAGAGTCACAACCCCCCAATTATAACAAAGAAAAAGCCATGTTCTGTTGTTGGAGGGTTTTTTTCCAGCGAGCAATAGAAACCAGGTACTTTAGCAAAGCAAGATAACTCAAGAGCTGCTGAATAAATAATGCCAGCAGATGAATAATTTAAGTGGAGTGTCAGTCGCCTTGAACAATCTTTATCCTTGAAACAACAAGATGTGACCACATGCAGGATGGTTGTGGGTGGTTACAGGGAGGCTATAGGATTAAAGCCCTGTTTTCCAGAAGCTGGCTTGTAGGACTTCTAGAAGATATGAAGCAATAGCACACACAATGAGAGCACAAAGCTCTTATCCTGAAGTTTAGGAAGGACATTAGGGCTTTTCTCAGGTTGTTAGGCTTTGCCTCAGCTGCAGGGGATGGAGTCAAATGGTGTTAGGTGAAGCTGATTAAGGTATTTGAACCATGCGGGGAACTGTGGGACTTAAATTGCAGCTGATGTAGAGGTAGGAAAAAGCGTTTCCATGTTTTTCTCCTTAAAAAGAGGGATGGCAATGTTTCACAAGGAGCCTTTAGCTACTCTGCTGTATTGTATATAGTTCATTAACATCGTTCCGTCAGGTGATTTCACTAATTGGAAACGCAGGCTCAGGCAGCCCTTCTGCAGAACTCTCTTCTCCGAGTTGCTGGTGTCCTTGCTGGTTTCCAGACCTGCCCATCACAGATGGTTTTTCCTCTGCAGAGAGAGCCACGAAGCAGATGTTTTGGTGTCCTTGTAAGTCCTGTGGTGAAGGGTGGCTTTGGAGAAACGTGGTTAGTTTGGGCTTGGGCTAAAGGAGGAGAGGGGTTTGACTGGGAGATAAAGGGTTGCTTTCGCTCATTTTATTGGGTAGTTTGTTTCTTGAAATCTGTTCTGCTTGAAAAAGATCTCAGTTTTATATCAATGGAGTATTTTTTTCCATAAGGAAAGCATTCCTGGCTTCTTTTTCATGCCATAATCTTCACCTTACCCTTGCTGAAAAGACTTTTTGAGGTTATTTGAATAATTTAAGGCAAAAATCGTCTCCTTTCACTCTTGGAAGATGTCTGTGAAGTAAAAACCTGTGATAGTAAGCATTGCTTCAAGATATTTAGTCCTGCAAGAGGCTATTTCTCAAACAACTGTGGGACAACTGGGGAGCACAGGATCCCTTTTAACCTGGTGTAGTGGACCCATGGGTCAGTTATGACACTGATTATCTTTCACTGTTGACTCAGGCTGTTAATAAATGTAATGGTAGAGTTAGGAAGGAGAGGTGTTTCATGTCTTTTGGTGAGATGATAGACTGTCCTGGGTGAGATAAAGGTCAGGATTGACTCTGCTTGGGCTGCTTGAATTACAGACACATAGAATCATAGAAACATCAGGGATCAGAAGGGACCTCGAAAGATCATCCAGTCCCATCCCCTTACTACAGCAGGACATCCTGACAAGGTCCAGGCAGGTTTCAAATGTCTCCAGAGAAGGAGACTCCACAAACCCCCCAGACAGCCCCCTCCAGTGCCCCATCACTCTCCCTGGGAAGAGGTTATAGTCACAGATTCAGTCAGGGTTGGAAGGGACCACAGGACAATCCAGTTCCAGCCCCCCTGCCACCCTAGATCAGGCTGGCCACACTAAGGTCACCAGTTGGGAAACACCTGTGGAAGTGGGGAGCAGGGCAAAGAAACCAATTCATAACCTTATTTAAATGCTGTTGTGCTGCTGAATATGAGTCTGTTTCAGGGAAAATACCTCACATAAAGCCACGTGAGATGAGGAAAGGGGATGGGGAGGGGGAAACTCAGTGCTTTGGTATCTGTTGGAATCACATTGAGTTTAGAGTAGTGGGTTTTAGTAAGTTCATCACTTGGGAAAGTTCCCTGTAGCTCTGTTTCCTGAGTTGTTAAGGTTGAAAATCTTGCTGTGACAGGGGGATTGAACTGGATTGTTTAATTAAATTAAAGGAAAAGATCTAGAAAGCATTGAAACAGTGAGAAAGTGTGGTTCAAACAGATAATTGTAGAGAAAAAGGATGTTAGTGGTTACCCAGCAGGTCCAAGGCAATGAGAACTTTGTGATTGGTTTTGGTGTGGTTTCCCATAAATGATGGGGAAAATGGTGTGGGGGGGTGGATGGTTGGTGAGGCTGCCTGATATTTTTATTGTAGTTGTAATGGCACCTAAAAGTGATGGAAAATTATTGCCTTAGAGGCTGCAAATCGCTGGCAAAGGTTCTGGAGCTGTGCTGGTGGCTCAGGAGATGATGTTGCTGGAAGGTGGATGGAAAAGAGTTTGTTATGGGCTGAGCTGTAGGCTAATTTCTGCATGAACCTAGGAAAGGAGGTATCCCAGTCCTTGATGTAAAAACACCTTGGTGTATAAAGCGATGCTGACCTGTTTTGCTTTAAATGTAGGGGTTTCATGTCATTTATAGGCTCAGTTTTGCCACAGAGCTTTGGGAGTAGAATAATTTAGGATGAGATTCATTTCATGTGACTTTGGTTTTGTTAGCTGACCACTCTACAATCACTGGAGAAGACCTCTTCATCATTTTGGATGATCACCTGTCTTTTAGGGTGTTCCCTCAAGTAATTTAATGTCCATTCAAAGGACCAGGTTTTACTTGTAGCATAGATAATTTTTAAAAGGGAGAGAACTGTGATGTTAGTAATTTTCATGCTAGGAAGTCCATTTAAAAACTAAATTAGAATCAGTAGGGATTGGAAAGGACTTTGAAAGATCATCTAGTCCAATCACCTAGACCAAGTCACACTGGAAGACATCCAGGTGGATCCTGAATGTCTCCAGAGAAGGAGACTCCACAACCCCCCTGGGCAGCCTGTTCCAGTGCTCTGTCACCCTCCCAGGGAAGAAGTTCCTGCTGATATTGATATGGAACCTCCTCTGTTCCAGCTTCCACCCGTTGTCCCTTGTTCTATCACTAGATGACCTTGAGAAATCATTTTGAAAAATCACTATATTTAAATCTTAATATAGTTAGGGGTACTGCTTGATGGGTGGTGGTGCAGCCTGTTTGACTGATACGAAGTAATTGTGTGTCTAGGAGTTTTTGACTCTTTCATTCCACATGGAAAGTATTTACTGATTATGATGACTTCACCCTACAGCAATGAAACTTTGCAGATGGGAGGGTAACAGAGCACTGGAACAGGCTGCCCAGGGAGGTTATGGAGTCTCTTCTCTGGAGGTGTTCCAGGCCCACCTGGATGTGTTCCTGTGCAACTTGGTCTAGGTGACCCAGTGGTAGCAGGGGGATTGGGCTGGATGATCTTTCGAGGTCTCTTCCAGTCCTTAATGATTTCTCAATATGACCACTCTCAGGAATCTTGCCTGAAACCCTTGATCCTCCTGATTGCTCCTGAGGAGCTGACACCAGAACTGTACGTGTGATGTTGAAGCTGCTGCTATACGTGTTCTTGCTGCGATGTCTGTGTGTATCATGTGCTCAGCTCAGGCTTGATGGATCTGGGGATGTTTTTTATCCCCAGCACCACCTGTCTCATAAGTCCTCAATTCCCAGAACAATCTAGAAACCTCTGTATTAATGAAATTTCCTAACTGGTATTTCTCTTTTTCTCTAATCTCATCCCTTTCAGATTTGATGAAATCATGATACCTTTTTGTTTTCCTGTTTTTGATTGACATCTTGGAGTCAAGACCTCACTTTCACAAGGCTTCTCTAAACCTGCTTCATTAGGATACCCCATTCATAGCTGTGTTTTTAGGCATAGCCAGTATTAAATCCATCTAATGTGTGAGGGGGGGAGCTGAATGCTCTTTACTGTGGTTTCTTAATCAAAATGTCATGTGTAAGGAAGTCAGAGGCTTCACCGGAGTCTTTTACATAAACATAGTATTACCTTTATCACCCACATTCATAATCTCATTAAAAAGATGAGGTTGAGGTGAGACAATTAGTTTCCTATTAATGATACTATACCACCTTCTTTATTAAATTGCCTTGTATTAGCCACTCCATTACTTTGCCGCAGACATTGCTCAGGCTGACACTTACATTCAACTACTTTTGCTTCTACAGAAAGGTGGGATTTTTCTTTTAATTCAAATTTAATTTCTTAAACCTAACTTTCTTCTTTAAATACTTCTAACTTTAGATTCTAACTTTCTTCTTGGTATGGCCGTGTTCTAACATTTGCTTATGATATTGCTTTTGCAGTTTGCTTTTCCATAGAGGATCTTTTTCGAGGTCTTTTCTGATCCCTAATGATTCTAAATAGAATCCTTAGGGATCGGAAGGGACCTCAAAAGATCACCCAGTCCAATCCCCCTGCCACAGCAGGATCACCTAGACCAAGTTGCACAGGAACAGATCCCCTTGGCTGGAAAGGAGCTCCAGGATCATCAAGTCCAGCCCTTATCCCAACATTTCCCCAACCCCTAGACCATGGCCTCAAGTGACCTAGCTACTCTNCTAGCTACTCTGTTTTTAAACCCCTCCAGGGACTGGAACTCCACCACCTCCTTGGGCAGCCTGGTCCAGTGCCCAACCACTCTCTCAGGAAAGAATGTCTTCCTAAGATCCAATCTTAAACCTGTCCTGGTGCAATTTGAGGTCATTTCCTCTCATCCTATCATTAGTAATTTGGGAGAAGAGACCAGCAGCAGCCTCACTACAACCTCCTACTAAACCCCTGTTTCCCTTAGAAAGGTCTCTCAGCCTCCTCTTATCTAGACTAAACCCCTGTTTCCCTTAGCTGCTCCTCACAGGACCTTCTTTCCAGCCCTCTCCCTGGCATCACTGCCCTACTCCAGCCCCTCAGTGTCCTTCTAATACCTTGACACCCAAAAACTGCACCCAGTACTCAAGGTGTAGTCTCACAGATGCAGAGTCCATGGGTGAAAGCAGCAGTGCTAAGCACTTTTTTCATTATAACATACATATTTTTCTTTATTTCCTTTTAAAAAGAAACTGCTTTGGTTCCGATGCTTTTCTTCTGCATCTTTGCTCCACTTGCCAGTTTTCAGTGTGAATCTTTGTTTCTTGTTTATGTTTATTACTTCAAACCTTTTTTTCTCCTTCGCTAAGCATTAAATATTCTTTGTAAGTTTCTGATGCAACTTTATTTGGGTACTTTGGACTGCTGACCCTCTACATCATGTGTTAAAGTAGGACGTTTTATAGTGTGGACATAGAAAAATATACGAGCAAATAAAACTTAATCAGTGTTCCTGAAGTGTTTTCATTTAATATTGTATATAGCTCTTGAATCGCGCCTTTTGGTTCTCCTAGTTCAAAGTTCATAGAATCCTTAGGAAGGGACCTCAAAAGATCCAGTCCAATCCCCTTGCCACAGCAGGATCACCTAGACCGAGTCACAGAACAGAACATTACAGATTGGAAGTGACCTGGAAAAATCATCCAATCCAATCCTTCTCCCACAGCAGGGTCACCCAGACCAAGTCCAGGTGGGTTTCAAATGTCTCCTTGACAAGGAGACCATATAACCCCCCCAGGCAGCCCCCTCCAGAGCCCCATCGCTCTCCCTGGCATGAAGTTTTATAGGATTGATCAGGGTTGGAAAGGATCCACAGCGTCATCCAGTTCCAAACCCCCGCCATGGGCAGGGACACCCCACCCTAGAGCAGCCTGGCCAGAGCCTCATCCAGCCCAGCCTTAAACACCTCCAGGGATGAGGCTCCAACCACCTCCCTGAGCAGCCCATTCCAGGCTCTCCCCACTCTCATGGTGAAGAACTTCCTCCTCACATCAAGTCTAAGTCTCCCCATCTCCAGCTTTGCTCCATTCCCCCTAGTCCTGTTGCTACCTGAGACCCTAAGAAGCCTCTCCCCATCATTTTTGTAGGCTCACTGCTCTCCTCTAGAGGGTCACACCTGAGTCTGAGCTTTGACTTCATATTTTGATACTGAAATTAAAACACTTGGCCAAGCCAGCAGCTGTTAAATTGGTCTTTGCTAATGAAATCGGTTTCATTCTTGGTGTGACTTCAAATCAAAACAATTTAGAAGAGGGGGAAAAGTGGTGATTTAATTTAACTTCCACAAAAAGTTGTGTTTTAAAAATCTCCATTGGTAATTATAAAGTGTAGGAAAATATAGAAGCTTTAGTAAAGCTGTGTGTGCCTCGGGGCTCTGTTCCATCAGCAAAGATCCAAGTGTTCCTTGTCACACAACTTTGTGTTCTCTTAGATCTCAAGCAACAACTCTGATCTAACAGAGTGATTCACTACCAACTCGTCAGGGCTCTAAAACAAATTGTGCTCTTTGGATTGAGAGGCTACGTGACAGAACTGAATGAAGAATAAAGAGAACATCCCATGCCAAGAGGTTTGTGGAGGGCACAGGAGGAAAGATCTTCTGGGCAGATTTTGTTTAGTGACTGTTTTCTTTATGGGGCTGATCTGTCTTTTATCCTCATCTGGAGTAGTGTGTCCAGTTCTGGGCCCTTCAGTTCAAGAAGGGCACAGAGCTGCTAGAGAGTGTCCGGTGTACAGCAAGGAAGATGATGAAGGAAGTAGAGCACCTCCCTTATGAGGAAAGGCTGAGGGAGCTGGGTCTCTTGAGCTTGGAGAAGAGGAGGCTGAGGAA
>VZRI01002773.1:47136-66803 GCA_013397515.1 Upupa epops
GACCTGTCTGGGTGATCCTGTTGTGGCAGAGGGATTGGACTGGATGGTCTTTCGAGGTCCTTTCTCATCCCTTATGATTCTAAGAAAATAGATGGGAGGAATACGTCTCTTCATCCCGAAGTAAATTACTACCTACTGACTCTTTGCATCTCCCCTTTGTTGGCTGTTGTTTCTTGGCCAAGCTGATGCACTGATGAAGAGCTGGTGTTGTCCAAAGGCTGATGTAGTTATAAAGGGAGTTTGTGTTTCAAATAAACATGAAAGAGTAGAGAATTAGTCAGTTTAAAGGGTTTTCTAGGTATAGCTGGAAGGGAGGATGATGGTTTATGCTTGTAAACTCTTATGAAAGGCCATTTCAAATGTGTGTCAAGGATACACTGGAGACCTTTCTTGCTGCTCCTTCCCATTGCCTTTTGAGTATGGGAGAGTGTCATCATTCCTGTGGTACTGTTGGACACGACTTGCTGGTGGATTTTTCTGAGTGATAGCAGTCTTTGGAAAACAAAACAAGGGTATGCAGCATGTCCTATGTTTTCAGCGTGTGTAAATTTTGCCACCCTTCCCCAGATATACGTTGTTTTGGGGGGAGCGGGGTGGTTGTTGGTGATGCTAATCCAGTTAACGTCTCTTGCCAAGTTCATTCCTACCCCTAGGCTCCTTCTCTTAAAGACCTACTGTGAACTGATGCTTAATTAACCACCTACCTCCCCAATAAGAGCCTTCCTCAATGTTATCCTAAAGGAGCTGATGATAAAGGAATCCCTGGTTTTATTCTTTGAATAACTTGCTCCCTGTGCTGTGGGTTGTACTGGGGGGCATCGTATTGCTGTGACCTCTGTAGGGCACTTGATTTTTTTACTATATACAAGTTGGTCGTGAAGGTTGAGGACTTTGAAAGAGTTAACGGAGTCATGATGTGCGAGTACATTCAAATCACCCCATTTTTAAAGTAGGATTTTTTTCTTTGCCATAAAGCAAGCTTTATCTTCAGATTTAATAGTCAAAAGATCAACCAGCAAGCCACCACTTGTAGACTTGAAACCCAGACCCTTATCTACTGTTCTAACTCAAGCCATCCTCAGTTTGTTTAAAGCTGAAGGGCTTCAAATTAAACAGCTACAGCAAGATGAAGTTTTCAAAGTGGCGGTGGAAGAGATTAAATGAAGTTTCTATTTAAAGTTGTGCTGTGAGGCTGATCTTCTGTGCCCAGTTGTGTGCGGGATGTATAACCTGGGGCGGTTGAGTTTGCGGGCGCCGATACTGCTCAGCAGAAGGAAATGAACACACACGAATAATGTTCAAAGATAATTATGCTAGTTTTTCAGCCTAAATACCTTGGAATCTACAAAGACAGTTCATAGACAAAGGGGACACCAGTAAAATTCACTGCAATAGATTTCTCCATTCATAATGACAGGAACATCTCTCTCAATATTACTTAGCTAATGAAGGAATAGATCTGCTGTGAAGTTCCTAGGAGGCTCATTTTCTTGAGTACAGTAGTAAAAGTTAGCTGATGAATGACCTAAACTGCTTAATGTTTCTACTTATAACTTCTGAGCAGCAAGGCGTATCTAGGAGAGTACTGAAGGAGTTATCCTCAGGAGGCCCCAGTGTCCTTGTAGGTTGTCAGAGTCAATGAGCCAGGTTTATTTCAAATGGCTCCTTAAATGAACATTTATTTTGTGCCAGTAACACGTTTTTGATTAACAGCTCCTTTTGACTAATTTGCTTCCCAAAACAGCCCAATAAAGGACTCGTTTAAAACATAATTAAAAGCATGTTATTGCTAGTAGTTAATACTGATTAAAACAGGCATTAAGACAATTATCGTTGAAGGAAAGTAAGCACCCCGTAGTTAGTATAGGATCCTTCCTTACAGGTTTTATGCATCGCGTGCAGCAGCGGGCTGCCTGCCAAATCGGAACAAGTTCTTCTTCTGCACGTAATTGCACCCAAAAAATTTTGCTGCCGATGAATTGGGTTTGGGTTTCGCTTCCTAATGGACAAGCAATCCCGCAAGATTTGCGTTGGGTGTTTGGATTCTGGGATTTTGTTAGAGCGAGTGTTGGTTTTCAACAAGTCGATGCTTTCTCTCGCCTGAGCGACTAATAAGAAAGAAGTTTCTCTGTTCCTGTGCTTTGTGCTGATCCTTTAAAGACTGCGATTTGTTAATCAAAGACTATGCACACTGAGCTGCCATTCAGAGAGACCTGGGCAGGCTACAGAGCTGGGCAGAGAGAAATTGAATGAGGTACAACAGGAGTTAGTGTAGAGTCTGGCATCTGGACAAGAACAACGCTGAGTACCAGTATAGGTTGGGGACTGACCTGTTGGAGAGCAGTGGAGGAGAAAGGGACCTGCGGGTCCTAGTGGCCAGCAGGATGACTCTGAGCTAGCAATGTGCTCTTGTGGCCAAGAGGGCCAACAGCATCCTGGAGGGATCAGAAGGGGGGTGGTTAGCAGATCAAGGGAGGTTCTTCTCCCCCTCTACTCTGAACTGATGAGACTGTATCTGGAGTATTGTGTCCAGTTCTGAGCCCCTCAGTTCCAGAAGGACACAGAGCTGCTGTNTCTCAATCTCAGCAGGACTTTCTTTCCAGGGAGGATCCCGGAGCATTGGAACAGGCTGCCCAGGGGGGGTGTTGAGGCTCCCTCTCTGGAGATGTTCCAGACCCACCTGGCTGTGTTCCTGTGTGACTTGGTTTAGGTGATCCTGCTGTGACAGGAGGATTAGACTGGATGATCTTTTGAGGTCACTTCCAATCCCTAGTTATTCTATGATTCTGTGGTTCAGCATCGACTCCAGCCTTTCCTGCCTCTCACCAACATAGTGTTTTATAGTGGGAAACAACCCAAATTATTATGCAATCTCTTTAAAACGGGCTGAAGGCGATTTTGGTTTTATTTCTAAATTTCTGTTCTATTGGGGGTTAATTTATTTTTGTTATTAAATTCAGAAAGGAAATTAAAATCTACTAGAGGTTCCTTAGCACGTACTTTCACACCTTCAGCTGCGCACAGCATGGCTGTGATTTCAGCCTTCCCCTTCAGCTGGTTGATGAGGGGCAGATATAAAGGGTCTGACACATTGCCAAGGGTCAAAGCTTTGAGCTTGAGGTAAATGCCGTCTGGTGTGTAGGGAGCAGAGAGAGACTGATGCCTCTCTGCAGCTTTACAGCCTCTCTAGGCAAACATGAAATTTGATGTCGTTAGCGGCTGTGGGAACAGGTTGCTAAAAGCAGCCTTCAACCTGAAGCAGTTGTGTTGGGTCCAACATCTTCTGGGTTGCAGGTTTTCAGAGTGATGTTAGCTACACAAATGTAAGCATTCCCCTTTTGTCTTCAAATCATAGCACTGCTAGAGACCTGAGCAAGCACAGGCTTGGCGAGTGTAGAGGATAGTAAAGTTGATCCTAATCTTGTGCCTGATACTAATGCTAAAGGTTTGGAGGAATAGCTGGGGATGATCACAGAATCACTCTCATTGGAAAAGACCCTTGGAAGATGTAGAGCTGCTTTTTCCCACCCTGAGCAATTTCACAGAACTACTGAGGCTGGAAAAGCCCTCTGAGCTCATCCAGTCCAGCCCATGACCTAACACCACCCCATCAGCCAGACCAGGGCACTAAGTGCAGTTTCTAGGAGAAAGGTATGAAGCTTTTGAGCTCGTGGGCTGATGTTGAAAGCAGACTGTGTGGGATCGGTGTATGCCACACTGCTGCACGATGTCCGTGTGCTCAGACAGTATGCTTTCCCCAAATGCACCAGGATTTGCCTTTCTGCGGGAGTGTGGGTCCTGCACCAAGGACACCAGCATCTTCTCTGCACAACCCAGCACTATCAGCATGTGCATTTGGTGCTCTGTGCTGAGTGTTTCTCTTTGGGTGCAGTGTCAGTGCCTCTTCTCTTTCAGTTCTGAGGTTGGTGTGGGTAAGTGATTTGTAGTTCGTGCATTCCATAGGGTTTGTGACAGCATTGAGCAGGATAGCTCTCAGGGATAACTATAACATAGAATCATAGAATCATTGAGGTTGAAAAAGACCTTCAAAATCCTCAGGACCAACTGCCTGTCCTACAAGCTCCAACCACTAACCCATCTCCTGAAACATCACATCTGCCTGTTTGTTGAACCCCTCCAGGGCCAATGCCTCTGCTCCCTCCCTGGGCAGCCAGTGCCAAGGCCTCCCCACTCTTTCTGGGAAGAAGTTTTTCCTCAGATCCAAGCTGACCCTCCCCTGGCACAGCCTGACCCCATTTCCTCTGCTTCTATCGGCAGTCCCTAGCACGAAGACGCCAACCCCCACCTCACTCCAACCTCCCTTCAGGCAGGTGGTGCCATGCTGGCCATAGGAAATACCTGAAACACTGAGCAAAGAGTCTGAGCTCCCTGTTCGTTGGTCCCAGAGCTGCTGAGATGTGATGTGGTATTTGGGTGTGAGTGAGATATCTGTGATGTACACGTGTGTGGAACTTCACCCTTTAGAACTAAAGTCATCTCTAAAGAAACCTGAGCCTGTTTTCCCTGTAAAACCTCTCTGCCATCCTTAGGTAGAGGTTGGGCCCCTGATCTGTGTGGAAAGACACTGAGCTTTGTCTACTGAAGAGAAAGTATTCTAACTATGGTGTGGCGTATAATTAAAATATCATAATTTATTTTATCCCAGTTATTCTTCTGAAAATATCAGATGTGTATGTAATCCTCTCGGGGGAACTAACATCTCTCTCAGTTTATCTGTTTTAATTAAACTGTTAGTTAATTCTTGATTCTTGGGTGTAAAGAAGGGGAAAGAAATCATCTGAAATTATTCAGCGACTGTATTTTAATGGATTAATTTTTTTAACAATTACAGGATGAAAAAAACCAACAGAAATAAATACAGTTGTTAGAACTAATAATGTCACAAAGGTAAAAACACATCCCTGTAGGCTATGAGAAATAGTGGAATAAATAAACAAACCCCCAGCAAACCTACAGTCAGAGAATAGCCAGCTGTCCTCTCCCATGAGATGAGCTGGCTAGTGGTGATACCTTCACAAGAGAGTAGTAAGGGAATGGAGGGGGGGGAACCCAACCTAATACTTGGAATTGATAGCAAATTCCTGGTGGAAGTGGGATTTCATTATGGGCTCAGGGTGAAATTTGGGGATTTGATAGTGAGTTAGCAATGGTGGATTGTTCTTCTCCCTCTTTACTCTGCACTGGTGAGGCTGCATCTGGAGTATTGTGTCCAGTTCTGGGCCCCTCAGTTCCAGAAGGACACAGAGCTGCTGGAGGGTGTCCAGTGTAGAGCAACGAAGATGATGAAGGAAGTAGAGCAGCTCCCTTATGAGGAAAGGCTGAGGGAGCTGGGTCTCTTGAGCTTGGAGAAAAGCAGGCTGAGGGGGGACCTCATTCATGTCTCTAAATCTGTGAGGGGTGGGTATCAGGAGGATGGAGCCAGGCTCTTCTCAAGGTCTTTTGGGGATAGGACAAGGGGCACTGGGTGCCAGCTGGAACAGAGGAGGTTCCATATCAATATCATAATTAACTTCTTTTCAGTGAGGGTACCAGAGCACTGGAACAGGCTGCCCAGGGGGTTGTGGAGTCTCCTTCTCTGGAGACATTCCAGACCCGCCTGGCTGTGTTCCTGTGTGACTTGGTCTGGGTGATCCTGCTGTGGCAGGGGCATGGGACTGGATGACCTTTTTAGGTCCTTTCCCATCCCTAATGATTGTATGATTGTATTATTCTATGATTTTAAAATACATCTCCATTCTGCTCTCTCTTCCTGCCTCCATAGCTCTTAGGACTGAGGTTTTCATGGGGAAAACAGGAAGAGGAGCTCTGCTGGTCTCTAGCATCTCATGCTGGTGGCAGATGGATATTTATCTCTCCGACCTATAGAAATCAAGTTAATCTCAAATCTGAGACTCCCTCTGGCCTCTGGTAGGATGAGGAGGGCAGTTCTGTGAGGCGAAAGAATAGAAAGAAAAGAAAAACAACTTCCTATGCTCATTTCCTGCGGGGCTTTCTGGCTGGAGAGTGAGCTGATCAGGAGTCAGGGGTCATGGGACACGGGTGCAAATGGATGAGCCTTTCCTCACATTGTAAGGCTTGCAGGTAGCAGTGAGGAATAGAAAGCCCAGCCAGATGCCCAATGAAGCTGCAAGGGCTGTTGTAGGCATGAGAAAGAATTGAGTCAATTTTTCTACAGATGACTAGAGTCAGACAAAATAAAGTCCACAAACAAGGAGGTAGACAGATAGCTGCACCGAAATCTTTCTATCTCAGCCCTGGTTTCCCTAGTCTCTTTGAGCTTTCTCTATTTGAAAGTGAAATTTCTAATTTTATTCAAATAAAGCCTGGCTTTCTCATGTTTAAAAGACTTCTGGTCTTTAGGGATCTCGCTCTAGGTGATGGCTTCAGCAGATCCACTTCAAAGCTTTGTTGGATTCAGTGTCCTATCATAGCATACACTAATTAGTGAAGCTGTGGGTCAAATTCCTGTGGGACTTAACCCGACAGATACAATAGCGTTTTACTGGAATTAGCCCATTACACCGACTGAGTAAGCCTGCAGAGATAGAAGTCCATGGCAAACTTCCAGTCAATTCCAGTAAATATAGGATTGGGACTTAATGAAGAGATTGGAAAACTATTGTGAATAGCTTAAGCTTGCAAATAAAAAAGATCTGGAGCTCTTTTATATCGGGAAGGGGGGGGAAAGCTTAAAAGCTCAGAGAATTAGAACTATGTGAAACCTTTGTATTTTCTAATGCAGGGCATCCTTGTGTTTGCTCAATGTAGAAGGAAACAGGAGATGTATGATTATATGTAGATAAAGAGATTTCTCACTACTATCCAGGGGGGCAGGGGGAGAGGGAAAGGAGTAACATGTGAAAGAAAGCAGGGAAAGAATGATAGCCAGTAGATTACACATCACTATTTTAATATAGAATATCATCCTTGATGTCATAGAATCCTTAGGGATCGGAAGGGACCTTGAAAGATCATCCGGTCCAATCCTGCTTCCACAGCAGGATCACCTAGACCAAGTTGCACAGGAACTGATCCAGGCGGATCTGGAACATCTCCAGAGAAGGAGACTCCACAACCCCTGTGGGCAGCCTGTTCCAGTGCTCTGTCACCCTTCCAGGGATGAAGGTCCTGCTGATATTGAATGGAACCTCCTGTGTTCCAGCTGGCACCCAGTGCCCCTTGTCCTATTGCCAGATGACCTTGAGAAGAGCCTGGCTCCATCCTCCTGACACCCACCCCTCACATCAGTGAGATCACCCCTCAGCCTCCTCTTCTCCAAGCTTAAAGATCCAGCTCCTTCAGCTTTTCCTCACAAGGGAGCTGTTCTCCTTCCTGTCAGATGCCTTCAGCATTTCCCAGTCTGTTAGAAATGAAAACGAGTTGCCTCTCTTAGAATTTCTAAATCAAACACAGTAAGCTCTAAAACCGTGCGCTGTGACACCTTTGCCTCCACACCCACTCGAAAAGCAATTGCATATCAAAATATTCAAGGAGATGCCCTTGCTGCAGCAAGCCTTGTCCTCAAGTCTGGGCAGGCTAACAAGGCTACGGCTTTGTTGATAGATATTTTAGGAGGAGAGAGTATTTGGAAGCAGAAATTGGATGCGGAGCTTTTGTTGTGATAGCTCTAAGACTCTGTATTTTGGCTATGAGTTCTAAGACTCCATTTGAAGAAGTGGGGTAGGGAGGGAAAGGAGAGAAACTAGCAGAAATGATTCAGGTGTCAAACAGAGATCTCTTCCAAGAATAAGATTTATTTCCCTCTCTAACCCCTTGCCAGAAGTTTGTGTTTTTGGGAAATGAGATGTTCTGTCTTGGTGGTATTAGTAAAGCAAAACCAGCTGAGCACGTTCAAACAATGGACGGAGAACGTCTCTGCTCGTTTCAGATTGATGTTCTGGCTATTGTCACAGCCATAACGATGACTTCAACACCGAGGTGAACTGTAAAGCACACGGGAAACTTTAGCTGAGAACTGCTTTAGGAAAGGAAAGGTCCTGAGAGCTTGCGAAGCCTTCAGCGTGGCTGCACGTTTGAACTCGTTGTGCATCTGTCCTCTGAAATGAGAAGATCCTGAGGATAAAAGATGCTGGGGAGGGGCTTCTTAGGATCTAAGGTAGCAACAGGACTAGGGGGAATGGAGCAAAGCTGGAGATGGGGAGATTTAGACTTGATGTGAGGAGGAAGTTCTTCCCCATGTGAGTGGGGAGAGCCTGGAATGGGTTGCCCAGGGAGGTGGTTGGGGCCCAGTCCCTGGAGGTGTTTAAGGCCAGGCTGGATGAGGCTCTGGCCAGCCTGCTCTAGGGTGGGATGTCCCTGCCCATGGCAGGGGGGTTGGAACTGGATGATCCTGTGGTCCCTTCCAACCCTGACTGATTCTATAACTTTTCCCAGGGAGGGTGGTGGGGCACTGGAAGGGGCTGCCTGGGGAGTTTGTGGAGTCTCCTTCTCTGGAGACATTTAAAACCCGCCTGGACCTGTTCTGGGTGACCCTGCTGTGGCAGGGGGATTGGACTGGATGATCTTTTGAGGTCCCTTCCGATCCCTGATGATACTATGAAATCATTAGGTACCAGCAAAACAAGGAGCTTACATGGTGGTGGATGGGGAATTTAGGAGGTGGAATGGTGAGTAGAGATTTTATCTGTCTGATAGCCTGGGGAGTGTGGTCCAGCACTAGGGGTGTCAGTTTTTCCCTGTGCCTTCCACTTGGCAGATCCCTTCTTCCAGCTAATGTGCATCACTAGTGCATAACCATAACTTTTGTGGGTCTAGTCTGGAAAACTTCACATTTTAACAACATTTTACTGATTTTCAGCACTGCAGAGTATCCCACCTGCAGCAGCATATAAATCAATGCAAATACAACCCTTTAAATATCAGGCATGTGTTGTAACGTGGCTTCACCACTGTCTTCCCATCAGCTTTTTAGTGCAATCAAGTTTGGTGTTAAGGTTGTTGATGGTCTTATTCCTCTCAGAATCTGTCACCAAGAATTGTTTGAATTATTACAGGTTGGGTAGAAGCGATGCTTCATGTTGTAGCTGCTTCAGTTTTAGTTAAAGTGTCTTAGTGAGGACAAAACTGCTTGTGGATGCTCCTTTCCATAGCAGGAGGAGACAGGATTCAGACACCAATGTGAAAACCACATGTGAAAACCTAAAGCCAATGGACACGTTAGAACTGGTTTCAGTAAATCCATAAAAAGCCTCGGATTGTTTTTAATAGACATCTGTACGTACACGTGAACCAAAACTGGATGAATTCTTGCTCCCCGTTCCAGTAAACCATCTCTAGCAATCCAGCTTCTTCATTCCTACTTCAGCTCTGGGGTTTTTTCCATCCCCTCGCAGCCCCTGTTTGTGTATTTTAGAGAATGCACAGATGACAATCCAGATGTGCGGGGCTATTTCCATGCCTGATTAACTGAAGGAAGGAAGAAACTGATTTCAGTATCCGATTGCAACCCGTGTCTGGCCTCACACCAGCATGGCAACTGGTGTCTAGAGAGGCGATATGAATTGCTATGACAGATTATGACAAGTATTTCATACTCAAAAATAATGGGAGCTAAAGGAGTTAGCAAAGGGTTTGGGGGGGGGATGGACTTGATGACCCCTGGTGATCCCTTCCAGCTGCTTTGATGGTGCTGGACTGGGAGCTGATGAGTCTGCTGGGTACTTGCAAACATCTCAGTAGTGTGTTTTAGTTGTGAAACAAGCTCCTCACCCTGTAAAATCTTATGCATTTCCTTCAAAATCAGGTTAAATCAGAGAGAAAGATTTCTCCTGAGGTATCACACCAGGAGACAAGAACTCTCTTAGTTTCCCTTTTTCTCTGTGGCTGGGTATGGTGTTTTCATAACATCACTGAACAGGTTGGAAGGGACCCTATCCATCATCTAGTCTGAACATTTCTGGGGTTCTGCTGACTGTGGTTAGTAGCAGGAAGGGAAGATAAAGAAAGCTTGAAGCAGGGGATCAGGTCACCTCTCAATCAACCTCTCCTATCAACGCAGTTAATTAAAAAAAGGAGGGTTTAAAAGATGTATTCAAGCTCTTTGTTGTGTTGGAAAAGAACCCTTTCCTGCAGCAGCTCCTGTGCTCCTTGCTTTCTCCCTGAACACTTAAACATCCTGTGGTAGTGCCTGGCCTGAATTTGGTTCTAGACCTGGGGGATTGGACTGGATGATCTTTCAAGGTCCCTTCTGATCCCTAATGATTCTATGATTCTAAGGGTAGAGTTACTTTTGCAAACAGTAGGCAAAGGGGATTTCAGGATGGATTAGNACCCTCCCAACCCTTCCAACCCCTCTGGAACAAACTAAACAGGCTTTGGCAGTGTGGGATCTTATAACATCAAACTGTACTAAAGGCAGATTTCCACAAAGTGCTTGCACAGCACAGAAAGTTTAAGTGCTGGCACCGAGACAGGTTTGTGTGGTACGGAAGAATTCTTCTATTTGAATGTTTCTATCTTACAAGCCTTTATATGTCAAACTTTAAGTGGAATTGACTGTTTATCCCAGTTGATTTTGACTAGTGACGCCTTCCAGGTTGGAGGGCGCTCACTTCACTCTGTTTCCCATCAGCACTCCTTGACTACCGGCATGTGGTGCCAATTTGTTCCTTCTGTACAGAGAAGAAAAGAAGTTTGGATTTAATTTTAAGCCTTGACACAAGGTTTAATTTGCTAAAAAGGGGAGCTGTGCCATTGTAAATCTTGGAGGAGACACCAAGGTTGCAAAAATTGTCAGCCCAATCTGTTTTGAGCACCATTTCAGTCACTCCGTTAAAAGAACAATATTCCTTTTCACAGCTTGTTCAGCTGCATCGAACCACGCAGGTTTGCGTGGAGTTGGCTGCTTGTCATAGAATCAGAGAATCATTAGGGATCAGAAGGGACCTCAAAGATCATCCAGTCCAATCTCCCTGCCACTAGGATCACCTAGACCAAGTCGCACAGAAACACCTCCAGGTGGGCCTGGAATGTCCCCAGAGAAGGAGACGCCACAACATCCCTGGGCAACCTGTTCCAGTGCTCCAGTACCCTCCCTGGGAAGATGGTCCTTCTGATATTGATATGGAACCTCTTATGTTCCAGCTGGCACCCACTGCCCCTTGTCCTACCACTAGATGACCTTGAGAAGAGCCTGGCTCCATCCTCCTGACCCTCACCCCTCACATATCCATAGATATGAATGAGGTCACCCCTCAGCCTCCTCTTCTCCAACCTCAAGAGAACCAGCTCCCTCACCCTTGTCTTAGAAGGGAGCTGCTCTACTTCCTTCATCATCTTCGTTGCTCTATGCTGGACACCCTCCAGCAGCTCTGTGTCCTTCTGGAACTGAGGGGCCCAGAACTGGACACAATACTCCAGATGTGATCTCACCAGTGCAGAGTACAGAGGGAGAAGAACNGCCTGTCCAGGTCTCGTGTACCTTTTATTGCTTTCCCATCGAGTTTTTACAATAAGAGGGAAATCACCACAAACGATTGATCAATATATTATGAGGAAAAAAAGATCAGTTTTAAGGCTGTTTTAAGGGGCTAATCCTCAAAGCACAGCAGCTTATGGCTTTGTCAGAGTGATTCATAAAGATGAAGAAGTGCTGTTCCTATTGAAATTCCCCTAGATCTGCAGACTCAAGTACCCTGTGAATCTACTTAAGAGAAGGAAACTGTGGTAGAACATGGTAGTGGCACACGTATTGTCCCAAGCAAGGTGTTATCACTGCTCACACTTCTAAGAGGAGACCTCATCACTCCCTGAAAGGATGTAGAGAGGTTGGTGATGGTCTCTTCTCAAATGCAATTAGCAACAGAAACAGAGGGAAGGGCTTCAGGCTGCAACAGGGGAGGTTTGGGCTGGTCATCAGGGAAAAGATGAATAGAATTCTTCATGGAAAGAGTGGTCAAGCACTGGAACAGAATGCCTAGGGAGGTGGTTGAAACTCTATCCCTGGATGTGTTCAAGAGTCACTTAGCTGTGGTGTTAGGGGCTAGAGTTTAGGGGTGAACTTGCCGAGTGGGGTTAATGGAAGGAGTTGAAGATCCAAAGGTCCATTTGCAAGCTGCATGAGCTATAAGGAATAGCAGGCCCTTTGAGCTCATTAAGATCTTGAATAGGATGATGGAAATGGTGCCTCTTCCTTCACTGCTTTATGCTGTAGAAGAGGAGAGGGTTTAGCATGAAGCTTCTCATCTCTGCTGAGAATATACGTTTGGTCATTGGCTTCAGTCGGGTCAGCCTTTCAGCCTCTGTCCTAATTCTTTGTAAACGTTTTCTAATCCATGATGATGTTATCATGGAAGGGCAGTCTGACGTGATGGGATCTGGTAAATATTTATTTAAACAAGTCTGGTTTTAACCAAAGGAATCCTTTACACTGGAAAAGCTGTAGGTTTAACGCACCCGAATGCAGCACACGCTATCTTACTTGAGACCCTCTCTTTTTTCTTCATTTTACTTTATAAGAAATGGGTGTCTGACCCGACAGTTCACTTATGCTCATCTGTCACCTAAGTCCTTTTTATTTCTTGAATTAAGTGCTGCAGACCTAATAAATCATCGCCGCTCTTTTGGCACCGTTCCAGCTCACGTTGTCAATCTGGGCAACGTGTGTGCAATGCTTTAAATTCTGCAAAACAGCAACTTTTGGTTAACTAACTTTGTGCTGGGACTGACTTAGCTCTCGGGGTGCTTTCCAGGTTTTTTTTTTGGTTATGGTTATAATCAGGGTGACTAATACAGTGATTTCAGTATCTTCAAGAGCTCTTTAATTGTAATGTAAAAACCTGGTTTCATTCTCAAATGGAAAGGTTCTGTTGTTTTGCTCTTTCTGCACCTCCCTGATGAGGAAAGGCTGAGGGAGCTAGGTTTCTTGACCTTGGAGGAGGCTGAGGGGTGACCTCATTCATGTCTATAAATGCGTGAGGGGTGGGTGTCAGGAGGATGGAGCCAGGCTCTTCTCAAAGTCATCTGGTGATAGGACAAGGGGCAATGGGTGCAAGCTGGAACAGAGGAGGTTACCTATCAATATCGTCAGGACCTTCTTCCCAGGGAGGGTCCCGGAGCACTGGAACAGGCTGCCCTGGGAGGTTGTGGAGTCTCCTTCTCTGGAGACATTCCAGACCAGCCTGGCTGTGTTCCTGTGTGACTTGGTCTGGGTGATCCTGCTGTGGCAGGGGGACTGGACTGGATGATCTTTCGAGGTCCCTTCTGATCTCTAATGATTCTATGATTCTTGTTATATGAAAGCCCAAACCTCTTTCAGGGGCAGAATAAATACCCTAAAAAAAACCCTTTAAGCCTCCTATTTCTCCTCCATTTACTGCTGTTTCTGTGTTAACATGTGTTTTCTTTTTCCTCCTCTGATACGGTTGGCTGGGTGGGTGGATGTCTACTCCCCAATATGTTTTTCAGTATTAATCAAATTGGACTGTGATTCAGTGCTAGAGAGAGAGGAGAGGTGAAACTGGAGCTGTGCCATAACCTGGACCATTGATCACAACCTCTGCTTGCTGTTGGGTGAATATAACTGGCATGAAAGGGGACCTAGTTCAGATTTTCCAGTGGCTTTGCTAAACACAAGAACTGCTGAGGCTTTGTCAAAACTGAAGGGAATATGGATCCGGTTTTGTGTTTCCACAGGCTTGATAGTGAGGGTGGGAGCCATGGATGTATCCCCATATGAGCATAGAGGGGCATGTGGGGCTTCAGCAAGCATCTCTGCTCTGCACAATACAAATACCACCTCTTCAACACCTAAGCACAAGCATTTGGAATCCTTTCAGGCTCAAACCCATTCTCTATATTGTGCATCATATGTCTGTTGTAGGATTTATGTAGAGGAGGTGTTGGTTGCTTTGAAGGAAGCTGTGAAGCTGCTTATCTGTGCATGGCTCCTTACTTATCAACCCCCTCCCAGTTCTTTTTCTCCTGGTATTTGTCGCAGGGTAGTTACTACTCCTGAAAGTGAAGGACAGTGCAGTTAAATGAGCTTTTATAGCCTCTCTGTGTGCCTCAGCCTTACTCCTTATGAAAAGATCAAATTAACTCTTTCACTGTTTTAAAGGTCAAGTTTTAACTCTTTCAGAATGCTGCTTTCTCAGTTGCTCGTTACTGCTGACATCTGACCAGTGCTGGATGGATTTGAGGGTATGGTGTTTCACTCACCTAACAAAAGCAATCCAGTAACTCTTCTCGAATTTAACCTGAATTTACAAAATGCTACTGTATTCGAGTAAAGAAGGTGGATTCTATAGAAGACTTCATTAGCCTGTGATTCTTTCTAGAGGCCAGTTCACTACAATGTCCTTGAGTTATTATACATTGGAGTTTGTGTTGGTGAGGGCAACATAGAATCATACAATCCTAGAATCATTAGGAATCGGAAGGGACCTCAAAAGATCATCCAGTCCAATCCCCCTGCCACGGCAGCATCACCTAGACCAAGTCCAGGTGGGTTTCAAACATCTCCAGAGAAGGATTTCAACATGTGCAGTGGTATCTCTAGAAACCAGCTTCAGATTTGAGTGAACCCTGTGCTTGTCCCTACTGGGAAAAGCCTAGAGACCTGATGCCAGGCACTGAGATTTAAATCAGCTGCTGAAATCTGGCCCTGGGAGCACTCACCTCCCTCCATCCTGCTGACAGAGATGCTGCTAGATGAGGGAAGTTTCTCATAGGAGACCTCTCCAAGCTCACATCTCTAATGGCCTTAGTATTCCCAATTAGGGCATGGTGACAGATCTGTTTGGGACTGGGCGGGGGGGAATACACAACATCTTGTGATGAAGCACTAAGTTTCCCTACAACAAACACCGAAGAGAGATAAAAAATTCCTCTTCCGTGTGACTACAGGAATGTCTTGGGCATCCTCGGTTGTTCCCTGCGGGCAAATTGCAGGCAGGCAGCGTCTGTGCAATTAATCAAACACGTGTTCTGAAGCCAGTGGAATCTGTAAAGATGACCATTTATAGAAGATCAGTTGTTGGCTGACCGCAGGCACAGTTATCTAGGAGAACAGATAGGTCACGTTTCTTTCATTTGCCTTTTTTTGGTAAAAGCAGTGTATTCCGTTCAAATTGGCCAGCCACAGCAGATTCGTTTCCACGTGGGGGTGTATTTCAGCACTGAGGAAAAATGGCTATTTCATAAGCTACAACATCCATCTTTGGACTTAGAGATTTGAAATAATATCCCAAAGAGTTGGCAACGGGAGCCAAGAGTTCTTTTTCTGCTTATTAATCTTTCACCTCCCCCCTCCATCCAAAAAATCTTTGAAAGAAGTTAAAATCCCCAAACGTTGTTTAGCTGCACGGGCTCTTCAGACTGTTGATTGTACTGTAGTGGGGCTGAGAATGTTTCAGTTTATGTAACCAGCCTCTCTGTTTAAATTTCACTGACAGATCTTTTCATTTTGTTTACAGCCCAATAACGATGCAAACATGTCAGGCTACAGCCGCCGACACGGTGTGCGGCCGTCGCACAGGGCATTCACCAAATTGATTCCTTTGGTCTTCTCCTCTTTAAACGTATTAGAAGAGGTTCATTGTGTGGCTGTTAGTGAGCAAAGAACAAACACAAACATTCCTAGCTTGGAGAAGAGGAGGCTGAGGGGTGACCTCACTCATGTCTATAAAGATGTGAGGGATGGGTGTCAGGAGGATGGAGCCAGGCTCTTCTCAAGGTCATCTGCTGATAGGACAAGGGGCACTGGGTGCCAGCTGGAACAGAGGAGGTTCCATATCAATATCAGCAGGAACTTCTTCCCAGGGAGGGTACTGGACCACTGGAACAGGCTGCTCAATGGGGTTGTGGAGCCTCCTTCTCTGGAGATGTTCAAGACCCACATGGATGTGTTCCTGTGTTACTTGGTCTGGGTGATCCTGTTGTGGAAGGGGGATTGGACTGGATGATCTTTTGAGGTCCCTTCCCATCCCTAATGATTCTATGATTCTATGACATGAGAGCCAGGCCTGTCCTTCCTTTAGCACTGAATTAACTAAATGAACCCTTGAAGTATGAGAGACAGTTAATGCTCAGATACAAGCAACTAGGACTAGAGGATGTTTGAAGGTCCCTTCCGATCCCTTATGATTCTTTACACAATGAGGATGGCTAGTGACTCTGTCTTCTCAGTTATTAGTCGTTTGGTTAATCAGAAAGCTGCACTATTACAGGCTTTTTGTAGGCTGCAGTTAAGCAGAAGAGCCACACATGGCAGAACGGTCGAGTGCTTTACTGCAAACCCGAATACTTCCCTGAAATCATCTCTTTAATCTGTTTACAACACCACGATATTTAAATTGTTTGCGTGGATTTGATTATAAACTTCTACGTCGCCCTGGTCGTGTTGTAGGATCTGGTAATACAAACGTCAACGTGAGGCAGCTTTCGGGGCATAATTAATGCTAAATGACAATTTGCAAGTGAATTAATCAAGTCTCTTCTGGGTTTTCCATCTGGTCCTTATCATGCAAAGATGTCCAGTCAGCAGTGTTCAATCTGTTTGCAAAATTCTCCCCCCAACCCCTCTAAACACAGAAGATTCCCGCTATTTATCCCTGACAAGGTTTTCCTAGCCTTCCTATCAACTCCTCTCTACTCTTCTAGGGAATTAACAACTTCTTGTTGTCAAAGTATAATAAATTTTAGTCTTCCCCCTAATATTTTCACACAGACTTTTGAGGTAACTTAATGACGCAGCCTAAGCTTAGGCTCTATATTTGGCTACTGAAAGAACCCCCACATCCTGATAGTCTGCTCATAAACTTGTCAGCCTCTGTCTTGCAATTAGTTAAGTCTTTCTCTTCCACTGCTTTGCTTGTGGTGTGGCTTAACCACCGCTTCCTGGTATCCAGCTTAAACTGACAGGCACTTAAATCTCTGTGTTAAATTGCTTCTTCATCTATCTTCCTGCTATCTTGAGCACTTGTGTTCCTCACCCTCGCCCACTACTACCTTGACTACGAGTAATGTCCTGTCTCCACCTTGTAATTTGTATAAATCTATCAGAGTTATCATAATTATTTATATATTTAATAATCCAGTCCCTGAGGTCATGAGATAATCCAGCATAGAGCAATGAAGGTGATGAAGGAAGTAGAGCAGCTCCCTAATGAGGAAAGGCTGAGGGAGCTGGGTCTCTTGAGCTGGGAGAAGAGGAGGCTGAGGGGGGACCTCATTCATGTCTATAAATGCGTGAGGGGTGGGTGTCAGGAGGATGGAGCCAGGCTCTGCTCAAGGTCATTTGGTGATAGGACAAGGGGCACTGGGTGCAAGCTGGAACAGAGGAGGTTCCATAGCAATATCAGCAGGAACTTCTTCCCAAGGAGAGTAAACGGAGCACTGGAACAGGCTGCCCAGGGGATTGTGGAGGCTCCTCTCTGGAGACGTTCCAGACCTGCCTGGCTGTGTTTCTGTGTGACTTGGTCTAGGTGATGCTGCTGTGGCAGGGGGATTGGACTGGATGATCTTTCAAGGTCCCTTCTGTTCCCTAATGATTCTATGAAATCTCAAACTTATTCAGTTCTCGGCACCTGAGGATGCTTGACAGCCTCTTTCGGAGAGGAAAATGAGTAGCAGAAGAATCTAGCAAAGAGAAATCCCATTCACATGCCTGAGAAAACTTCAGGCAATGTCTCGAGAGGAAAAGTTCTTGAAAAGCTCTGCTATTGAAACAGAACTGGGGATCATGCCATGCGGTATTAAAGAACCGAGAGAGCCCACTAAGAGCTTCCATAGCAATGCTTTTTCTTCAATATATTCAACAAAGGAACTATTTCCCTTCAACACTTTCAAGTTTCAGCTTTCTCCCTATTTCGAGCAGAACTACTCAAAAAAAGAAACCTTACACAGTTACAGCTTTTAGTGTAAAATCCCTGCATTTCTTGCTTTTTATTTTCCTGCTTCTCAATTGGTTTAGAGAGAATTTTTCAAGTCACAGCCTAAAAAGTGAATATTAAAAGAAAGAGATTATAAAAGCAATTGTATAAAAAAAGTTTAGGAACTCGTAACAGGAAAGTTTAGGAACTCGTAACTCTAGCAGGAGCTACAGCGGAACTGCGTGTGTGGAGGCATCGTTTTGCTCTCTCCCACAGTGCTCTAAAGAGAAAAAAGAACTTTATTATAGCTTACTAATAAAAATAGAAGCTTTGATTTCTTATCAATACTTTGCTGGTTCACCAGGGCAAAATAAGTTGCCAAGAATGATGGTTGAAGAAAGAAATTCAGACTCCCAAGCTCTTTCGCTAAACATCACAGAATATTATGGATTGGAAGTGTCCTGGAAAGATCATCCAGTCCAATCCCCCTGCCACAGCAGGATCACACCAAGTCCACTGTTTTCCCAGTTTCCTCACGTGGAAAAAGTTACAGAATCACAGAACCAGTCAGGGTTGGAAGGGACCACAGGAGCATCCAGTTCCAACCCCCCTGCCATGAGCAGGGACACACCACCCTAGAGCAGGCTGGCCAGAGCCTCATCCAGCCTGGCCTTAAACACCTTCTGGGAAGGGGCCCCAACCACCTCCCTGGGCAACCCATTCCAGGCTCTTCTCACGGTGAAGAGCTTCCTCCTCACATCAGTTTTCAGCTTCTCACTAAGGCATTTCTGAAACTCCTGCTCTGATTCAACTTCCTCAAAGTCCAATTAATATTTGTTGAGTGTCTTGATGTGTAAATGAGTTCAAGAAGATGCTTTGGGATTCTGATTCCTTGGAATAACCTGAATAATTGGCCAGTGGGATTGAAAAACCCCAGATTACAGGAGTTGCCTAAATCAAGTTTGGATCTTTTCCTGCTTCTAATCAAACCTCACTGCTCTGACTTCCATAAGCTGAGAGGGTTTGTTGATTGCGGGGGGGCAGGATGTGTTTTTAATAATAGAAAATCATCAGTATATGGTCTTATAGAATCCTTGGGGATCAGAAGGCACCTCTAAAGATCATCCAGTCCAGTCCCCCTGCCACAGCAGGATCACCCAGACCAAGTGGCACAGGAACACAGCCAGGCAGGTCTGGAATGTCTCCAGAGGAGGCTCCACAACCCCACTGGGCAGCCTGTTCCTGGCTTATACAGAGGTCAAATGAATCACTCTAAGGTCATTCTTATCTTGAAATATTAGAAGACAGCAGCCTCAACCTTAATGCAACCAGCAACAAAAATTCTCACTTGTGATTTTTTTGTTTGTTTGGGGTTTCTTGTTGATATTAGTGGTTATTTTTTTTTTGTTTCAACACGATTTCCTCTATTTCACTTGAATTTTCCATGTCAATCAAGCAATCCAAGGTTTGAAATGATGGTTTTGTTCATTTTCCTGAGGAGTGGGACTTGGGAGTTCTTGTGTATAAAAAGCTCAGCATGAGCCAGCAGTGTGCACTTGCAGCCCGGGGGGCAAACCAGATCCTGGGCTGCATCAGGAGAAGTGCAGCCAGCAGGCTGAGGGAGGTGATTTTCCCCTCCACTCTGGTGAGACCCCACCTGGAGTACTGCACCCAGTTCTGGAGCCCTTAGGATGTGGAAGTGCTGGAGTGAGTCCAGAGGAGGGCTATGAGGATGATCAGAGGGCTGGAGCACCTCTCCTATGAGACCAAACTGAGACAGTTCAGTCTGGAGAAGAGGACGCTCCAAGGTGACCT
>VZRI01002773.1:66877-96612 GCA_013397515.1 Upupa epops
TGGAAGGGGCTGCCTGGGGGGTTTGTGGAGTCTCCTTCTCTGGAGACGTTTGAAACCTGTCTGGACCTGGTCTGGGTGATCCTGCTATGCAGCGGGATTGGACTGGATGATCTTTCCAGCTCCCTTGCTATCCCTGATGATTCTGTGATTCAATTTGGGACAAAATGGTGTTTCTATACAACATGGGGTTTTTTTATTCGTTATACACAGAGAAAATCCTGCTGCAATAGAGTAGATGGCTTTGACAGCAGCTCACAAAACCTGTGCTTTCCAGTGTCTATTAAGTACATTTCCTATACCTGATGACTTTAATAATGCAGCTAATAGGTAGGATAAAGTAAAAGAGTCTAACATTTAAGGAAAGCTATATTTTCTAACCTCTCTAGTTTCTCATCTGCTGTAATAGATGGGAATTTTCCCTTCTTCTCTATCCTCTCAATTGTATCCTGTAAAACCTGTTAGTGTCACTGAAGATTATACGGGTGTTTCTATGCAGAAATGTAGTCTATATTTTACATATAAGAAATTCTTAAAAACTGCTATCATGTCACTGAAGTGATTGCTGCAGCACAGTCTGATAGCAGCCAGCTCGTGCAAAGCTGCGCTGAGGCTACCCGAGGGATCAGTAAATGGGGATGAAAAGGTGTGAGAGAAACCCACGTTTCAATGGGTAAAAAGCAGTAGGATGGGTGATTCTTCCCTCGCTTCCTCTGGTTGTCACTTGGTGCTGCAGGATTGGTTATAAGCTCTCCTGATGTAGACATGTGCTGTGATGAAAGGATTGCTAAGATAACAGTTGGACTCAATGATCTTAAGACTTTTCCAACCTGAATGATAGGGTAGGAAAGGGCCTCATAAAGGGCATCCAGTCCAACCTTCCTGCAACAAGCAGGGCCATCACTCACCCAACCAGATTGCTCAGAGCCCCATCCAGCCTGACTTGGAATGGCTCCAGGAATGGGGCCTCTACCACCTCTCTAGACAGCCTGGTCCAGGGATCCCCCACCCCCAGGTTAAAGAGCTTTCTCCTGAAGTAGAACACCTGAGGAAAGGTTGGGGGAGCTGGGTCTCTTGAGCTTAGAGAAGAGGAGGCTGAGGGGTGACCTCACTGATGTCTATAAATATGTGAGGGGTGCGTGTCAGGAGGATGGAGCCAGGCTCTTCGCAAGGTCATCTGAGGATAGGACAAGGGGCACTGGGTGCCAGCTGGAACTGAGGAGGTTCCCTATCAATATCAGCAGGAACTTCTTCCCAGGGAGGGTAACAGAACACTGGAACAGGCTGCTCAGGGAGGTTGTGGAGTCTCCTTCTCTGAGACATTCAAGATCTACCTGTGCGACTTGGTCTAGGTGATGCTGCTGTGGCAGGGGGATTGGACTGGATGATCTTTCGAGGTCCCTTCCCATCCCTTATGATTCTATGCTGACCAGCCTAAATCTCCCCTCTTCCAGCTTTAAACCATATCTCTTATCCTATTGTACCCTGCCCTTTGTACCCTTGCCCCCCAGCCTTCTGACAGCCCCTTTCAAGGATTGGAAGGCTGCTTTAAGGTCACTAAATGATTGCATGTCTGATCTGTCTTGTAGAGCAAATGTTGGGATCCTTCCTAAGGTTGGAGGTTATCCCTGGTTATCCTCTGAATAAGGAAAGATAATGGAAAAGCAAGGTGGTGCCTAGAGAAGGGAAACATTTTCAGTTGGAAAGGGTCTCATTGAGGTCACCAGTCTCTGGTGCCCTCACAGCTGTAGAAGGGATAATCTTAAAACCATCCATATCCTTGATGTCCATCTGCTGTGGTGACATCGTGTGTGTCGACACACGAATGGATTGCATTCACTGACACACGAGTCGGTGTAAATTTGTTCTTTGATCATGGAGGAGAAAAAAAGAGCAGGAGTTTTTTTGGGATCAGGGAGGAGCAGTGCCCCACGCTCTCCTCTTAACCCAGTTCCAACAGGCTGATGCTTTGCTTCCAACAGAGAAATCAAGAGCATGGTTATGCCTGTAGCCGGTGATCCTTGGGTTGACCAAGTGGTGCAGCTGCCTGGCTCATGCAGCAGATGTACTTAGTCTCAAGATGTTTTCAGTCTCCTCTGACCCGGGGCATGGGAACCTCAGTGCGTTTCCCAACCCAGGTCTCATTAGTGTGATACAATTCGATTATTGGGGAAAGCAGTTGACAAAAGTCACTTATTATTTATGATTTGTGTTAGCTGTCCCGATTGCTTTAGACTTGGTGTCGTTTGTCATCGGGCAGATCAGATCAGGAGAAACAACACATCCTGTTACTGTTCTGTTTAAACAGTGTAAATGGTCACGTACACAAGAATACTCACTTTGAAAAATAGTGCTTTGAAAGTCTTTCAACCTTTCTCTCTTTCAATTTCCTTCTCTGCTGTGATGGGGTTTTCCTTGCATTTTATTGCAGTGCTAGTTTAACAATAGATCCGGAGTGAATTGCCTGCTTTCTCTTGGATGTGGAGCTTTGAGAAGGAGTCTGTGAGTGGTTTTTATTAGAAGGGAAATCTGTAGAGTTTGAGTCATGTTAAACTATGCTCAAATGACATCTTTTTGTCATAAACCCCTAACGTGACTCTGAACTACACTTTTCTTTTAGAAAATAAAAGCACAACTTTATTCGTAAGCTTGTTTAAATGAACTCGTGATACCCCACTCTGCTACTCACGCACTTTAGTCACAACCCCCAGTAGTCCTACGGGCTTGGAGGTGAGGGGCTGAAGAGTTACTTGTGGGGAAAGGACCTGGAGTTTTGGTTGACAACTGGCTGAACAGGAGCCAACAGGGTGTCCAGGTGGCCAAACAGGTCAACAGCATCCTGGCCTGGGTCAGGAACAGTGTCATGAGCACAAGTAGAGAGGTGGTGCTGTCCCTGTACTCTGCACTTGTGAGACTGCACCTGGGTGCAGTTTTGGTTGCCACAGCATCAGAAGGACTTTGAAGGGCTGGAGAAAGACAATGAGGCTGGAGAGAGGTCTGGAAAGCAGGCCCTGTGAGAAGCAGCTGAGGGAACTGGGATTGTGTAGTCTAGAGAAAAGGAGGCTGAGAGGAGTCCTTATTGCTCTCTACAACTACCTCAAAGGAGGTTGTAGTGAGGCTGCTGCTGACCTCTTCTCCCAAATTACTGAGGATTAGATGGGAGGAAATGGCCTCAAGTTGCCTCAGGGGAGGTTTAGTGTGGATCTTAGGAAGAAATTCTTTCCTGGGAAGAGTGGTTGGGCACTGGACCAGACTGCCCAGGGAGGTGGTGGAGTCCCCATCACTGGGGGTGTTTAAAAACTGAGTAGCTAGAGCCCTTGAGGCCATGGTCTAGAGGTTGAGGAGCTGTTGGGATGAGGGCTGGACTGGATCATCCTGGAGGTCCTTTCCAGCCATTAGGATTCTATGGTTCTCTATATTGTATAACCCAAATGATATGATTATTTTGAAGGTCTTTTCCAGTCAAAACCTATTCTGTCCTCCCCTCTCCTTCTGGCCTCCTCTGCTGCAAAACACTACGTTAACAGATTTTCCTCATCATTCACAGCGATGTCAATGTCGCGGTGTGATGGGGGTTACTGGTACATCCAAGCATTGGGAAGCTTTTCGTGCACATTTCAGGGTACATTCCTTTCTCTTCCTCCTTTGTGAATAGATGTAAGAAACCTTCACGCAGGGTTCACAAACCTTATGTGTTTTGTGTGTTGAAAGGCAAAGAAATTGGTTAAAATCCTGCTGAAGTTCAAGGAAAAGGGGGCATTTGGGATAGAGTAGCTTAGCCCAGTAGCCACTTTCCTCTCGCATTGTGCTAGTTCTGCTGTCTGTTTTCCACTACAGGTTGGGGTTTGGTAAACATATTTTTCTTTTACTGTAGGGGTTAAAATAAAATAGAGATAGTCCAGGCTTCTTGTACGGATGTGATCATCAGCTGGGACCTAGCTTGGCATAATCACTCCTTAATTCTAGAGTTTATTCAAATACATCAGTGTATTTGAATATTCAAATAGTGTATTCAAATAGAGTGTATTCAAATACATCAGTATTATTCATTTGTAACACATGAGATACTAGCAGTTGTTATTTTCCTCTAGTATTTGTCTATTTTTGGTATATTTCTAGTATATATTTTTGATAATGACAACCCCAAGCTTTCTATTCCTGCCCTATGTTCATGGACTAACGTGGTACCACAGGATTCTTTTCACACAAACACTTGAGTGTCCTGCCCATATGTCACTGCTACTGCAAAGAAACTCGACTCAGAGCAACAGGAACTCCTTCCCAGAGAGGGTAACGGAGCAGTGGAACTGGCTGCCCAGGGGGTTTGTGCAGTTTCCTTCTCTGGAGATATTCCAGACCCACCTGGCTGTGTTCCTGTGCGACTTGGTCTGGGTGATCCTGCTGTGGCAGGGGGGTTGGACTGGATGATCTTTCCAGGTCCCTTCCAATCCCTAATCATTCTGTGATGCTGTGATGTAAATCACGCTATTCATCTAAGCCTTTAATTCAATGCATTGTAGAGCTGCTCTGTCTCCTGCTGCTGAAGCTCTCACCAAAGAATTTTGCCAGTTCCCTCTGGCTAAATAACACTTCTTGAACGAGAAAATATGTTGGGCTTATTTTTTCCTTTCCTTCGATAGGCAAAGTTTAACAAGTCCAAAGCCTGCTGGAC
Organism: Upupa epops; assembly: GCA_013397515.1. Taxonomy (NCBI): domain Eukaryota; kingdom Metazoa; phylum Chordata; class Aves; order Bucerotiformes; family Upupidae; genus Upupa; species Upupa epops. The sequence continues at coordinate 71,547 of VZRI01002773.1, forward strand.
AAACAAAAAGAACTAAAGAATTGACAGAACTTGCAGAAAAAGCAGTTTCAGGCTTCTTTAATTATCCATGGATGCCATAAGGCACAACAAGGAGGAGATTGATATCAACAGTGTGACAGATACTTTTTGTTCTATAGCGATCCTGTCAGTAGAAGAAATTTAATACAGAGTCTCTTATCACTCTCTACCATCTCATTCCCGTGTGCAGGTGACTGAGTAACGTAACACACCCCCAGAAAACTCTTCTTCCCTGAATCTGTAATTATCTGACACAGAAAATCATGATGGGATGGGGATGAGGATGTGCAGGAGCAGAACTGGTGCAGTGGAGTATTTTTCCAGTGTGTTGTTTCTAAACACTGCAGTGAAATTCCATGGACAGCAGCTACTGTGTGTTTGGCCACTATTGAGAGCTCTGTGACCTTATTTATATGTGGATAAACTAGAAAAAGTAGATTATTTTATAGCACCATTAATTTAAAGCCTGGATTCTGCTCTGGAACAGCCTCAGTTATCATCTGTGCTCTAGGAATCTGGAATTGTATGGAAACCTTAGTGATGGGAGCATTTTGCTCTTGGTTGGGAGAGTCTCCCACTTGATGTCTGTATTATCTGCGGTGCTCTGCTCAGTGTGCTGTTCTGTTCCCTCCATCCCAGATTCTCAGTTGTCCCTTTTTGGGGATCTTGGGGCAATTTCCAAACATCTTGGCTACCTGCTTAATGCTTGAACTTGTGTTCTCTCTTTTGTGGCTGGGTCAGATGTATTGATCCTCAGTGCAACTCATAGGCATGGCTGGGGCATAATGAAACTCTGTTCTCCTCTGTATAGCTTGATCCCCACTCCTTGAGAAGTGCATCATCATTTTCCAGTGGCATAAGGAGGTGAGAAAAGTAACTACCAGAGGAGCCTACTGCAATCAGCTGGCTTGCTGGATGCCATCCAGGATTGTACCAGTGAGAAAGGGTAGTGCTGGCATACACCCTGTGTTGCACCTATCCCATCCCTCACCAATTAATTTCCCTGTAAAAGTACTCAGAGAGTGAGCAAAAAAGGGTCTATGTGAAAGAAGTTTTGCTGCGATTCGAGTGGAGCAGTTGGTAAAAGTAAGAGAGGAAATGACCTAGAATTAATAAGTAATGTTATCAGCCAGAGTGAAGATCTATTGCCTGCCTGGCTATGCACAAATATCCCCACATGAAGAGTGCAGTGTAGGAAATAGTTATTAAGAAAATGATCTGGCAACAAAACCCTTTGCATTTTCATACCTGAGAGAGGAAAAAGCAGTGTTGTTCTTCTTCTTCAGCTGGGAAAAAAAGCAATTGGGCAAAGTTTCAGAGGCAGCGTGGAATTAAGCACTCAATGCTCCTGTAAACTTTAACTGCAAGATTTATTGTCTCTTTTGAAATCAGTAGGTAATTTACTTTGGCTCTGAATTTAATCTCTACGTTTTTCTAGGTGTATATTCAGATAGTTTGACAAAACCCATCTTTGACGTTAAAAACTAAAGAATAAATTGATGCTGAAATAACCAAACCAGGGGGGTTGTGGAGTCTCCTCCTCTGGAGATGTTCCAGACCTGCCTGGATGTGTTCCTGTGTGACTGGGTCTGGGTGATTGGACTGGATGATCCTTCCAGGTTGCTTTCAATCCGTAATGTTCTGTTGTGTGCCTTAGTCCAGGTGATCCTGCTGAGGCAGGGGGATTGGACTGGATGATCTTTCAAGATGCCTTTCCATCCCTAATGATTCTATGATACTCTGTCTCTCTGAGGAAGGTTCAGAAAACTGAACCTACATCTACTCATCCTCGTGTTTGAGGATTTTAAGATGATTCACTGTTATCATTGAACAGCTAGACTTTTCTCATGGCCATTACCCATCACGCCAAGACTAGGTAGGATGGAGGGGTATGCATGCCCATGTGAAAGATTATTGGAGAGTTTCGAGGGTCTCATTTCAGCTGAAGGATTCAATTCTTTGAGTTGCTGAGTGTATTTCCTGAGTTTGTTTCTGCTCATGTGGGACCCTGAGCACCCCAGTCTCTGGAGGTTGTTCCCATGGCTGGCTGTAAGCTCCTGAAAATGGGATCTATCCTTTTCTTTCAAACATATCTCTCTAGCTCTGTTTAATAAATGATGTGTTCATGATCTTTTAACATCAGTAACAATTTGTTAGTCGTATTACTCTGTAGAAGAGAGAGACCGGGAAGCTATTTGAACCATTTTAAAACTTAAATTAGCCACCATAAAGTGCAGAATAAAATTATCAAGACTTTCTTGTAATACAAAATTCATAGAGACAAAACTCTAATTTCCTGATGGATATATGATATTAATGTAACGGATACCTCAGTGTAGTTAAATTGCATTAAATGGTTATTAATGCTTGAATAAACTTCAAGGAAGTGGGTACTGGTTGAAATGGGATAATATTTTGTTCTGCTAAATTATACGTTAATTGGTATTTCCTCTCTTGTAAAAGGACCTAAAGGGCTTAATAAAATATGTGGTAGAAACATGATTTTTTTTTTTCTTCTCGAAATGTGAAGTCTAGAGTTGAACTGGAAATATTTTGAGTCCTTCCCAGTAAAATACATGGGCACTCACAAATGCTCCCCAAAGTCACTGGTTACACCCTGTCGTTATTCAGGAGTACACAGGGCAACAGAGAAAATAAAGCTATGAGTGAATTGGTTGTTGGTTGCTCTTAGAGTTCAAAATTATGAGGTAGGTAGCTGCTTCCTATGTAATAGAATCAATAAGATGATTGGCATAACATGGGGAGACTTATTGCTGGGTTTAAAAAGCAGAGGAACAAGCAAAGAGGCTTCCACATCCATCTCTGGATAGTTTCTCATCCTGTCATTAGTTGCCTGGGAGAAGAACCTGACCCCCACCTGACAACAACTTCCCTGCAGGGGGTTGTAGAAAGTGAGGAGGGTCCCCTCTGAGCCTCCTTTTCTCCAGGCTAAACGATGCCAGCTGTCTCAGCCTTCCCCTCCAGTCCCTTCCCCAGCCTTGCTGGTCCTCTGGACCTGCTCCAGTAACTCAATATCTTTCTTGAAGTGGGAGGCCCAGAACTGCCCCAATACTGGAGGGCAGGCTTCACTAGTGCTTAGCACAGGGGGAGAATGACATCCCTAGTCTTGCTGGCCACACTAATGCTGATCCAAGCCAGGATGCCATTGGCCTTATGGGTCCCCTGCGCACCCTGCTGGCTCCTGTTCAACGGGTTGTCACCCAGTACTGCTAGGTCCCTCTCTGCCAGGCTGCTCTCCAACCACTCAGCTCCCAGTCTGTAGCTGCAAGGGGTTCTTGTGGCCAAAGTGTAGGACCCTTACCTTGGCCCTGTTCAACCCTATCCCATTGGCCTCTGTTCGTTGACTCAGCCTGTCCAGATCTCTCTGCAGCATCTTCTTCCCCTCCAGCAGATTGACTCTTCCCAACAACTTTGTGTCATCTGTGCATTTACTAAAGGTAGATTCAACCCCCTCGTCCAGGTCATCACTAAAGATATAGAATAGAACTGGGCTCAGCACTGATCCCTGGGGGACAGCAGTGCTCACTGAATGATAACTGAATTGGGCACCATTCACAACAGCTCTCTGTGCCCGGTCATCCTGCTGTGACCTTTGCTCCTAGAGAAACAGATGCTTTTCTGCTGAGATAGATGTTTCTACCTTTGCTTCTAGAGAAAGTTCAGCTCATTGATAAGTGAATGACTACAGATAATTAACTGTATCACAGAAAGTACCTAAAGTTATTTATTGAGGAGAGAATTAATGAGGATGCTTGACCCTCTCCCTGTACAAAGGCCATTAATATTTTGATTGCGATGCTGTTGGCTTTTCCAAGGTTGGATAGATGAGGTTATGTTTTCTCTGCTCCTCTTGGCCTCGCTCCCTGTTTTCAAACCAGACCTCCCTTACGGGTTGTCGGGTTTTTAGTTGAAAGCAAGCTCTACACTTCCCCCCCACACACCCAAGTATCCTCTCCTGAGTTATTCCTCTAGTGTAACGAAAGCAAATCAGGGAAAGAATGAGGTTAGCCAGAGTTCCTGAGCTCTGTGATTTGTCTTAGAAGAAAAACACGATAGTGGAATCAGATTCTTTTGATGCAATATAAATACTTTCATATTTACTAAGAATGGGCAAGTTCCCCGTTTCCTGATTGCCGAAGGAATCGTGTAGGAGACAGCGTGTTTGTTTCCAGCCGAGTGTGGAAGATCTCATAGATTTCATAGATTGCATTCAAGGTCTGGCTACAACTGTTTCTATCAGCGTGCCTTGTCTTTTCCCTTCTCTCTCGGCTTGTTTTTCACTAAGAAATCTCAGCAAACCCTTTATCCATCTGTGCTTTGGGTGCTTCGCTGCTTTAATTACTGACCTGGGGCTGGCTGTGGAGCAGAGGCTGATGCAGATGCTGCTACCTGGGTGTACAAAGGTCATCGTACAACTATCTTGTCTGAACACTGGCAATAAAGGAGTGAGAAATGAGAGCCTGGAATGGGTTGCCCAGCGAGGTGGTTGGGGCCCCGTCCCTGGAGGTGTTTAAGGCTGGGCTGGATGAGGCTCTGGCCAGCCTGATCTAGGCTGAGGTGTCCGTGCGCATGGCTGGAACTGGATGATCCTGTGGTTCCTTCCAACCCTGACTGATTCTGTGATTCTATAACCTGAGGGTGATGGGGCACTGGAGGGGGCTTCCCAGGGGGTTTGTGGAGTCTCCTTCTCTGAAGACGTTTGAAGCCCACCTAGACTTGGTCTGGGTGATCCTGCTGTGGTGAGGGAATTTGACTGGATGATCTTTCCAGGTCACTTCCAATCCCTTGTGATTCTATGATAATCCCAACGCTCCCAAAGGGTATTGAAATCTAGGAATCACTAAATACAGAACCACTCTGCATTTCTCCCAGGGTTAGGAGATGATGGGAGGTTACACCCATGCTTGTGTCAAGCTATTTTCGAAACAAACCGCTGTTGTGGAGTGTTATTACCCTTTACTCCAGAGCAGGGGGAGAGCAGCATTAAGTGTTGCTCCACCAGGGAGAAATGATTTATTGGTTGATCTCTTTGAGCTCCCAGTATTTTCCTTCCCAACTCCAATACCCTGCACAAGAAGCGAAAGTCTTCACGGGCTTCATCTTAATAGGGTCTCCCCCACCCCAAAACAAGATCTTTATCCAAAGATTTTAATTAATTGTGAAAGTTAAAAATAAACCGTGCCGGAGTTCTCATTGATAATCCTCCTAGGCTGGCTTTCATTCACGTTAATGTGTAATACAGCCACAGTAAGATTTAATTTTAACCATAATTATAAAAGTTTGAAATGAAATCTTACTCGGGCTGTGTTCTCCATTAATATGGACAAAAACCCGATCTGGGAGGATTATTATGGGGGACACAAGAAAGATTTAATTTTGAACTTTTATAATTAATTCCAAAACGTGATAAAGGATTTTGTTTCAGGGGAAAGGGGGGGAGGCTGGGGGGGAGAGTGCTCTCCAGACCACTGCGACATCCCAGCAGTCTTTCAGAACCATCTTAATTACAGCCACAAAGAAGTATTTGTTAGAGAATAGTGGTCAGGAGCTCAAACTGCTTCTTTTATCCAGAAATGAATGTGTAGGCACAGTGAAACTTTGAGTGAAAGCAGCGCTGCAGCTCACTGAGAGGGAAGGAGTTCTGAGGGATAGCTATGTGTACACACATATACTCGTGGGTTTGTATTTAGGATGAAATAATGAATGAATAGAGGTAGAAAACCACATATAAAACTGGATCCTATGATTCTATCAAATTTTAATGCTTTGAAAATTCAGACTATTCACTTGCCATGCCAAGAAATACAACAGAGCGTTGAGTTTTTGTGGGGTGGCTTCAAATTTGGACAAGTTTAGCTGGCTATCCTGAAAATTCTTCATCAGTTTGGGTTCAGCTTTAAATTTCCCATGAATCATAGAATCATTAGCGATCTGAAGGGACCTCGAAAGATCATCTTGTCCAATCCCCCTGCCACGACAGGCTCACCTAGACCCAGTCGCACAGGAACACAGCCAGGAAGGTCTTGAACAAGGGCAACCTGTTCCAGTGTCTCAGCACCCTCTTTGTGAAGAACTCCCTCCTGACTTCCAGTCTAAACCTCCCCTCTTCCAGCTGGAAACCATTCCCCCTGCTCCTACCACTCCAAGCCCTTGGAAGCAGCCCCTCTCCAGCTTTTCTGTAGCCCCCTTCAGGGACTGGAAGGCTGCTCTAAGATCTCCCCGCAGTCTCCCCTTCTCCAGGCTGAACAGCCCCAACCCTCTCAGCCTGTCCCCATAGGAAAGGTGCTCCAGCCCCCCACTCATCCTCGTGGCCCTCCTCTGGACACATTCCAACAGCTCAATCCCCTTCCTGTGTTGGTGGCTCCAGAACTGGAGGCAGTGTATTTATTAGCCGATAAAAGTACAAAGATATTTGTTATGATTTGATTCTGAAGGTTTCTTTCCTTTTGCACAGTTCTCATCAGCTTTCCCGAGTTTCAGTGGCAACAAAAGAGAAGAACAACCTCAATCTTTTAGTTTTAACAACCAATTGAAAACTGCAACCTCTTGGAAGTGTGAAAGCAATAGTGCAGAGCAGCAAAACTATGAGCAGCGATGAGTATTTTTACTGAAGTCTGAATGCTTATAAACATAGATGAAGCTAGCTGTGGATTTTCTCCTCATCCTCATGTTTTGAGAAAATATCAGTGTTTAAACAATTACAGCAGTAAAATCTGAACAAGTCCATCTTCTTCTCCTTAATGCAATGAAAAGCTTAATGCAGTTGGTATTTTTTAATGTATTTATATTGCAGATTTTTATGAGCATCTGCTTCGGCTTTTATTCCCTCTTCTTCAAGTAATCAGGTTTGCACTGTGCTGTTAAAACACATTATTATGGGATTCTGGAGTACAGACAAGGCAGAGTCTTCCTCCATTAGCACCAATAACCCTTCCTCGCTGTACACTTACATTAGGGAGGTCACAAAGTGGCCCCAAGTAACTAAACGGTGACGAATGGAAGAGCATTTTCAAGGAGAAATGATCTTTGAACCCACTCTGTAGCCTTTTGAATCTCAACGTGACTCTGGGATATGCCCGGATACACAGAGCAGGTTACTTTGAACTGCCACCTGGCTGCCTGAGAGACCAGTAATTGGTACTGCTGAGGAAAAAAGGGAGGATTGTTGTGCCAAGTCTGTCTCTGGGAGAACAACCTGTGCGTTAAGCATCTGGCTGCAAAGTGTGTGTGTGCTCTGTTGTTACTTCTGCCTTTGGTGGGAAGTCGAGGGGGGCTTTATTTCACCTGTCCAGTCACGTCTCCCACTGTTGGTAGTTTCTTGCAGTGGTCTGAGGTGGGAGAGAACATTCCCCACATGGTTGTTTCAGAGAGGATGCTATATTTCACCTGTATCTGCAGAAAATATGCTTATGGATGCAGCATGGGACGTGAGTAGTTGACACCTTTTATAGACCCTGGCTCTTGTGGCCAAGAGGGCCAACAGCATCCTGGCGTGCATCAGAATGGGGGTGATGAGCAGATCAAGAGAGGTTCATCTCCCCCTCTACTCTGCACTGGTGAGACCACATCTGGAGTATTGTGTCCAGTTCTGGGTTCCTCAGTTCAAGAAGGGCACAGAGCTGCTGGAGGGTGTCCAGCATAGAGCAACGAAATTGATGTTGGAAGTAGAGCACCTCCCTTATGAGGAAAGGCTGAGGGAGCTGGGTTCCTTGAGCTTGGAGAACAGGAGGTTGAGGGGTGACTTCACTAATGCCTATAAATATGTGAGGGATGGGTGTCAGGAGGATGGAGCCAGGCTATTCTCAAGGTCATCTGGGGATAGGGCAAAAGGCAATGCTGTGATGTAGGAGGTTCCCTATAAATATCAGCAAGAACTTCTTCACAGTGATGGTACAGGAGCATTGGAACAGACTGTCCAGGGGGGTTGTGGAGCCTCCTTCTCTGGAGACGTTCCAGACCCACCTGGATGTGTTCCTGTGCAACTTGGTCTAGGTCACCCTGCTGTGGCAGGGGGATTGGACTGGATGATCTTTCGAGGTCCCTTCCAATCCCTATAGATTCTATGTTTCTTTGAAACCTGTGGCGCTGTAGCAAAAAGCAGTGGTGATTTCAAAAATAACTCAGTATTTGTTGTCAAATAAAAAGCAGCAGCAATTTTAACAAGTCTATAACCTCATCAGAAAATATCCAAGTGCTTCTAAACCTTCAGCCTCACTGTCCCAAAAAAAAATAAAGACATTTAGAAAAAAAACTAAGTAGAAGATATTTTATCACAGGGTCTCCCCCTTCTGTCTCCCTGGCTTGGAGCCAAAGTACACTATGAAGTAACAGGAACTTCTTTCCAGTGAGGGTAATGGAGCATTGGAACAGGCTGCCCAGGGGGGGTGTGGTGTCTCCTTCTCTGGAGATGTTCCAGCCCCGCCTGGCTGTTTTCGTGTGCGACTTGGTCTGGGGGATCCTGCTGTGGTAGGGAGATTGGACTGGATGATCTTTCAAGGTCCCTTCTGATCCCTGGTGATTCTATGATTCCTTCAACTGGGTTGTTTCTTTGGTTTGACTTCAAATTAATGAGGGGTGAGGGGAAAGAAACCCCCAAATATTGTAGACATTTCATGGTAACCCCCCAATTTGTGGGGTCTCCTTCTCTGTTGGTGTTCTAGACCCACCTGGATGTGTTCCTGTGCGACTTGGTCTGGGTGATTCTGCTGTGGCAGGCGGATTGGACTGGATGATCTTTCGAGGTCCCTTCCGAACCCTAATGATTCTCTGATTCTATAGCATGGCTCTTTGCCAGGGTCTCATATGACATCAGAGTGATGTTACCGCGCTTATACGATGCACGTTGGATCTGTAATGCATTGCCGCGATGATATATTAAGCATTGACATGGCACCTGAGTATATAATTGGCAGGAGAAAGCGTGATTTAATATCTTCCATGCCCCCCTCCCCACTTGAGCTGCTCAGGGTCGTGTCTTCTAGGTGCAGTCTCATTATTTCCAATAGAATCTCCTGATGTTCAAGTATTTATGGGAACCTGTGAGAGCCTCTCTGTTGGATGTGTTTTGTACATAAGGCAACCGTCGAGGGATTTCTAAGATGACATCCTTCTTACAAAGGAAAGCCTTCAAAATAGAGGTTTTTTTATTATATCTAGAAGATAGGACAATGCTTAGTTAAACATGAGGTCATTTTCATGATAAAATGAGGCGCTAGATAAGCTCAAAATATATCCTAGTCTGCAAACCCCTCAGCTAATCAGCGCGTGACTTTGAGTTGGGTTCAGCTCTTCTTTGTGGCATTTGATTTGTTTTAAGTATTGCTTCTTGTATTTATAAACTCACAGAGGACCCTTTGGGTATAAACTCTCCTTCACATCTTCACGTATCCAGGCGAACGTTCCCTTTCCCATCGCGTCTCCTTGGCTTTCATTCCTTACAGTACTCAACAGAAATGTACTCCGTCAAACACAGCCAGCAGATATCATACCCTTGAGGAAAGCTGAGTACTCTCTTTCCCACGAAATTCTTCCCCTCTGCTGAGTTGTGCTGATGAGAAGATATCTTCCCAGCTCTCACTCCCTCTTCCTATGTTCCTCAGTACCTAGTTTGCTGTGTGTCTGCCTATCGAACGGACTCCTTTCTATCCCTTTTCTTTCCTTTTGATCAAAAACCAAGTCAGGTGCCTGAATGATTCCTTTGTATTTTTTTCCATATTGGAGCCCTCTCTCCATCTTGCAGTGTTTTGTCAGAGGTGAGAAAGAGAGTCCTTTTTGTTTGATAATAAAACTTGTATTTCTACAAAGCTGGGGCTCCGTAAGGGACCAAAGACACTGCTTAACCATGTCAGGACTTCATCGCTTGACTTGAACAGACTAGTTGCACCAGGGGAGGGTTAGATTGGCTGTTAGGAAGCCCTTCCTCAGGGAAAGGGTGCTCAGAGCCTGGACTGGACCGCCCAGGGCAGTGGGGGAGTCCCTGTGTGTGGAGGTGGTAAAGGACAGCCTGGCTGTGGCACTGAGTGCCCTGGTCTAGCTGATGTGGTGATATTAGGTGATGAGCTGGGCTGGATGAGCTCAGAGGGCTTTTCCAGCCTCAATGATTCAGTGATTCTGAATTTCTCTGTGTAGTTTTGTACATTTATCTTATCTTGGTGCCTCCTTTTCCAACAGAAACAGAAACCTACTTTTCCAAAAGGCCACTTGAAGTGCAAAGACCTCCTTTTTTATTATCTATCTTTAAAACAAAGAACAATTACTCCTGGCAGCATCACAATGTCGGTTCTCTCTTGTCTAAGAAATCAGCCTTTTTGACATCCTGTACTGTACAACTCTGACCCTGGGACAGGATCAGATTCTTGGGGACCACCTTCAGAGACTTTTCCCCTACTTTTTCCAGCTCCCCACTCCGTTTAGGAATTTTATTAGGACACCCAGTGATGTATCTAGCAGCAATTTACATTGTGATTAACCAATGGGATTCTGCATTTCCATTAAGGCTGAAGCCCAGTGTCCCTGAGATTTATATTCCCTGAATCTCTCCATTGATTTATAACCTGGTAATCCTTTTATCCCCATTTATATGCAGCATAACTTGACATAAGTGCTAGAATGTCTCCATTAATCGAATTTGAGAGTGTTGGACTGAGAAACTGGACTAAAAAACTTTGAGGCTGTACTGTAAATACCCTTTGTGTCAAAGGAAGCCAGGAGGTAATATGTCCTTGACTTGCTTCGGCTTTATAGTCACTCTCAGGAGAAATGATGAAGAAAAATACCTACCAGTGCTATAGCTAATGCTAAGTTAATGCTACCTTGGGAACTTCAGTTGGGATAGAGCACAATAGAGTATGTAATTGTTGTGTATTTGGTTGCCCAGTGGATTGTGGTGCAGTGCAGCTATGAGGGAGCTCCACATGAGCAGCAGTTCAAGAGAGGTGATTCTTCCTCTAGACTCTACCCTTGTGAGACCCCACTTTAAGTACTGCATCCAGTTCTGGTGTCCCCACCATAAGAAGGATGTAGATCTGTTGGAATGAATCCAGAGGAGAGCCAAGAGGATGATCCAGGGGTTGGAGCACCTCTGCTATGAGGACAGGCTGAGGGAGCTGGGATTGTTCAGCCTAGAGAAGGCTTCAGGGTGACCTTACAGCAGCCTTCTAATATTTGAAGGGAAACTACAAGAAGGGCTGGAGAGGGACTTTTTTACAAGAGTGCCCAGTGACAGAACAAGAGGAAATGTCTTTAAACTGAAGGAGAAGAGGTTTAGATTAAAACTTGGGAAGAAATTTTTCAGTAAGAGGGTAATGAGACTCTGGAATAGGTTACCCAGAGAAGCTGTGGATGTCCTCTCTTTGGAGATGTTCAAGGCCAGGTTGGATGAGGCTTTGAGCCACCTGTCTTGGTCAAGAGACACTCCTGCTCATTGCAGGAAGGTTGAATTAGATGGTCTCTGAGGTTCCTTCCAACCTAAGCCATTCCGTGGTGTGCCTGGTTCCTATATGCTGTGGTGCAGGATACCAGCCTGGATCCCAGACATGGTACTTTTGTAAGGCTGTGCAAATCCCACTGAAATCAAAAGGACCCAGATACCTGAATTTCAATGAAAGCAAGGCATTCTCCACCTGTTTTAGATGTCTAAATGTTGCTTCTGCTGCTGAGGACTAGGAAGTTTTTCTTTCCACGTCCCAAACCATGCAATATTAACGTTCCCTGTGTTGTAGGGCTCACAAGCATGGAGTCCCAGCACCACTAATTTTAATTATGTGATGGAAAAATTAATGTTTCCTGCAGCTTTGTTTTATTGCAACTCCTGTGTGAATTTAGTGATGAGATGAAAGCACTACTTGTAAGAAAATCCGTGTGGTTTCTCTGAACCACTGTCTCACCAGGAGCAGCCCCTAGGATAACCTTTAGTGGTCACATCTACAGAGGATGGGAGGGGGGGAGTCCCATGTTACACTTAAATCAAATCTGTGGCCCAGCAAACACAGGAGCTATTAAAATGTATTTATTATTCATTATTAGTAAATTGCCTGCATGTGGAGTACGATAGGGCAGCAAACTTACCATTTTGTTGACTCATTAAAAGTCTACGGTGCCGTGTCCTGCAAACCCCAAATTTGTATTTATAGCCTTAATTTTAAAGCTCCCTTTAAGCAATAACATCTGAAAAAGATGGGGTAGAAAGGTAAATCTTAGAGTAGGCTGGAAATGTGCTGATGTAAATCACTGGAGTCTACCTTGAGACATCGCGTGCTACTGGGATAGAACCCGATTTAACCCGGTAACGTACAGGTGAGCCTGTAGAAGATAATGTGTGCCACTACTGGAGATGTGTTAATAAATTCTAATTCTGCTGGCTCTCTGCATTCCAATCGCCTCTTTAGTAAATACTTAACACATTAAAGTCTGCCAGCGACTCAGATGAAATGAAAGCCATTTAATTCCTTAATTTGTATGATGTTATGCAATACTACATCATGTTGCATCCATAGAAACAAGAAATTGATATTTTCTCAATCAGATCTTCTGTTTCTCAGCACTTTGTTAATATGTTGGTATCTTTAGGGAGTAAGTAGGAATTTTCTCATCATCGGGATATAACGTCTCATAGAATCATTAGGGAACAGAAGGGACCTGGAAAGATCATCCAGTCCAATCCCCCTGCACCAGCAGGGCCACCTAGACCAAGTCACACAGGAACAGATCCAGGCGGGTCTGAAAAATCTCCAGAGAAGGAGACTTCGCAACCCTCCTGGGCAGCCAGTTCCAGTGCTCTGCTGTCCTCTCTGGGAAGAAGTTCCTGCTGATATTGATAGGGAACCTCCTCTGTTCCAGCTTGCACCCATTGCCCCTTGTCCTATCCCCAGATGACCTTGAGAAGTGCCTTGCTCCATCCTCCTGACACCCACCCCTCACATACTTATAGGCATTAAAGAGGTCACCCCTCAGCCTCCTCCAAGCTCAAGAGACCCAGCTCCCTCAGCCTTTCCTCATCAGGAGCTGCTCTACTTCCTTCATCATCTTCGTTGCTCTATGCTGGACACCCTCCAGCAGCTTTGTGTCCTTCTTGAACTGACACAACACTCCAGATGTGGTCTCACCAGTGCAGTGTAGAGTCTCCTTACACTGGGGAAGGAAAAAAGAGGTAAATAATGAAAAAGGAGTGATATCATTCCTGTCCTCCTGTTAGAATGATGAAGTTATGGTATTCCAATTAATTTAAGTCCCTCATTGTTGAGATTATTTTATTTGACAGTAAAATTTAACATTTTTTCATGGCAAAGCTGCTTAGAATTTCCTGTGAGCACCACAGATAGTTTAGTCACAACTCAACGAGTACGGTGTCAGGGCATTTAGTTAGCACATCCTTAAATAAACCCAACTGACCACAACTAATCACCCATGAGGGGAAAGTGCTCCTCTGTTCTCTGTGCGTAGGGGCTGAGCAGAAAGGCCAAGAGAAAACTGGGAGTTGTAATGGTCATCACTAACAACAGCAGCAACAATCTAATCAGTGTGAAAAATGGCCTCGCAAGTGACCTCTTTGTTAACGGTATCAGAAAGGTGATTCCATGACAGTCAGAGCAGGACTCTTAGAACTAAAAGTATTTCTAAATTGCTTTATTTTCATTTGAACAGAATTCAGTTCATAAAATTCTTCAGAATTGCTGAGGGTTTTAAAACCTCAAATCCATTTGAAAGAGTTAAGGTCACTTAAAAAACAATCAAACAACTCAGTCATCTCTTCTAGAAAGATGGAGACTGGGAGCTGCTGTCTGACTCAGTAAGGTGAGAAAGTGAACTTCAGCTCTGCTTCATGTAGTGTGACCATCAGCCTCATGTTATCCTCCATTGAATTCAGCTCCTGTTGGTGAGCACTGTTCCAGTTCCCTCAATCTCTTTCCAGAAGCGATGGACTCAGAACTGCCCCCAGCACTCAAGGGGAGGTCTCCCCAGTGCCCAGTTCAGGGGGTGAATTACATCCTTAATTTTGCTGGCCACACTATTCCTGATAGAATCCAGGGCCATCTGGGCACCCCAGTGCTTCCTGTTCAACCAAGCTATCAACTCCCAGGTCCCTTTGTTGATCTTAGAACCATTTGGGTGCCTACTTCAACTATTCATCACTGGGTTATGTAGTCGCTTAGAGAAGCCAAAGTCAAAAGAAGGAAGCACCATCTGCAGTGTTTTGCCTGTATAAAATAATTGACTGTCTGATAAGAAACCATCTTGTCATATTTGGTAATAAAATCATATTTTAGTGCCTAACTTGACCTGTCCCGCTGAGTTATGCTGCTCATTGTTTCACAGTAACAATTTCCAATGGGATTTTAATAATAGTCTCCCCCTCCCCATCTCGTACGGTGTAAAGCTCTTCCCTTCAATTTGTAAGAAGACGACGCAGGTAGAAAACTAGATCATCTGTATCCCTTTAGGATCCAAAAGTCACTTTGCCAAAATATTTTCACACGTGCAATTGCTTCTTAAGAGATGTTTGCTGTGATAAAACGACAGAAAGCTACATTTCCATGATAATTATAACTGACTAGTGGTGCTAAGTTTTTATAATTTAAAGGTATTCTCCAATCTGACAGCTCTTCCGTGCTGAATTATGCATTTCTGGCTCTTAAATAGTTCTGCTGGCATGAGACAGCTGAGATGAAGTTGTCTTTCTAAAATAATTGCTCCGTGGAGCATCCATTATACCTTCAGAAAAAAAATGTATTACTTGACTTCTACAAATTATAGAGGAGCCTATAATGGGTATTTTTGACAGCTATTAGCTTTTTTAAAAAAATCGGAACAGTAAAATGAGTATTGATATCACTCTGCCGTGTCTTGCATGTTAATACCAACCTTTGCTGCACTCCTTTTCCTAAAGCATGAGGTAATCATTAATTACAATAATATTGATGTAATGGCACTCATCCTCAGCTCCCCCCTCCACACTGTAATAGCAACACGTGGCGGGGGGGGGGTTTACTACAGTAATACTCACTTTATATGGCATGGTCTTGGGAATAACGTTGAAAACCAGACTGGTTTAAGCATCAATCTGTGTTTTGCCATCATTGCTGCTCGGTGATGGACAGATCTGTGGGTTGAGAAGAATTAAGCTGTTCAGTCTCTGGGAGGCTGTGGTGCTCTTGTCTTTTACTTGCAGTGTTGGGCTGTAGATCTTGGTATGAAGGGACTCATCTGGGATACTGCACCTTCCCCACTAATGCAAGAGGCTTTGCAACTTGTTATCTGAACTTCCTTTTTCTAGAATCATAGGGTTGGAAGGGACCTCCCAAGGGCATCTGGTTGGTAGGGACCTCCCTACAACAAGCAAGGCCATCACTCACCAGGCCGGATTGTCCAGAGCACCATCCAGCCTGACCTTGAATGGCTCTAGTGATGGGGCCTCCACCCCCTCTCTGGGCAGCCTGTTCCAGGGATCCCCCAACCTCAGATTCAACTGTTTCCTCATGTCCAACCTCAGTCTGCCATTTTCCAGCTTAAAACCATGACCCTTCATCCTGCTGTTGTGTGACATTGTGAACAGTTCTTTCCCAGCCTTCTTACAGTCTCCATCTGCAGCAGCCAGCTGAGTTCAAGCAGGTTTAGCACTGCCTGATGTACATACAATTTCAGGTACTGGTGCAGCTATTTCAGTATCCATCAGTTTGCATCATTTAACACTAAAAAAAGTGTTAAAATAGGAGTTCCTGGGGTGGCTAAGGTAGAAATCACAGTTCTGTTGAATCTTTACCAATAAAATTCTATATTCTCTATATTAAGTGCATTCTGTCCATGTTTTATTCCAGAGGCTTGTATCTACAATGAGAACTGATGTTGTCCTCCTGCTTTACCAGACTGTGGGCCTTCGTGACAAGAGGAGCAATTCTTCCAAAGGCAAGTGTACTACTTTCATGTCTGCGTGTTAGTTTTGTGAACAGAGTGGGGTTAGTAGGCTTAGTCTGGACAGAGGTTGTTTGTGGGGATGGTAGACTGAGTCTGGACAGAGGTTGTTTCGTGCCATGGAGATACTGTTCTAAGGTAGAGTAACAGGACTACGTGAAACAAGTGGACTGGTTTTCATTACTATAGCTGAATACTAAGGGAGTGTGCAAGGTTTTCTGTGCTCTGACATCAACAATGCTGTTTGGGAGCTGGTCTGCGGCTGATCCTCAGTTGTGTTTATTTGTGTATTGGGTGCTTGAGTGAGAAGTGTGTGTCTGGGAGGCTCTGACGTCTGTTGAGAGAAGGCAACAGAAGGTACGGCTGGGAGGGTTATTCCTGCCCTGAGATTATTTTGTCAGAGGCTGGATGCTTCTACCAAGTGTTGGTTTGTGCTGAGCCCTTCCCTACGTTGCCTGCAGCCTCCCAGGGAAAGGCATCAGAACCAGTACAAGCAGACCAGTTTGGGTGAAATCAGATTAATTGAGTTTGTCCTTAATGAAGGAGAAAGTCCCTACTGTGTTCTATTTTGCCTTCATGCTGAGAACATTTAACTTGCATAAAAATCACCCAGTAGTCAGACCAGTCATCTGAGATCTTAAACAGGTAGGGGTTGGAAGGGTTGCCTGGAGATCATCTAGTCCAATATGAGATGATGTTCATAAGGACCTCAAAAGAGAGGATGTGTAGTCTTAGTTCTAGCCATACACAGGGCAGCTGAACAGCACTGGAAGATGCACGGGAGGACCCACAGGTACTTTCAATCACCATCTGTAGAGTAAAAATCATCTCGTGAAGAGCACTATGGAAAAAGAAAAAGCACTTTTTCCGAATAAACACTTCCCACAAAATAATTGAGACTCCAACTCATCTGAAATCAAGTTAACGTCGTAACAAGAAACTCTAGCATCTGTGAAACTTCTTGGTGTTGATAGAACAAACCCCTAAAATTCCATTATCATCTCACAAAACCGGTGTGGTACTCACTGTACTATAAACTATATTTAGAAGCACTGCAATTATTACACAATACATCACGAAGACCCTCTAGAGATGGTATTACCAGAGATTATAGGCTGCTTCTGAAAGCCATTAAGGATCTATTAGTTGCCAAACTGGTCCATCCATAATTTTCAGTAATGTCCTCTCTGGAGCATTACTTTCTTATCATTCGATAGCTGTGGTAGGGGACCGTAAGCTTTCAACCCGTGGCTGCTGAAAGAGAAAGTAGCCTTGACATCTTGGTTATTTAGTAATTAATGCCTTCATTATATTCTTGACCTAAGTTTTACAGTTATTGAAGGAATTAATCAATGCATCTGCAGAGAGTTGTATGTTGTGTTTGGTTGGTTTCTCACCCCCCATTAGGTGGTTTTTGAAGTAAAACTCACGGTCCGTGTGGTGGATTAAATAGAAAGTAAACAAACCTCCCAAAGTAGTTGGGAAGTTGGCACAGATTGGTGAATGGGAACAAAAAATGTACCTGAAATCATGAAAACTACTGTGAGACAGTCAGAACTTGTAGTCATTCAACTACTACCTGACACTAGTTTGAATATGCAGAGCACATGTGGTCCTCTACTGCTTTGTAAAGCAGAGCTCTGCATTCGTTAAGCATTCCTCTGGAATGAATTGCTTTTACTGAGGTTGTGAAACATCCATTGAGCTAAAAAGCTTCTAGAAAATTAGACTGAGGACCCAAGGAATGAATTCTTGGAACAGTGGGCTCTGTTGCTTGAAATACAACAAGGGTAATTGTAGAGTCTGGCATCTGGGCAAGAACAACCCCAGACACCAGGTAGGATAGGTTGGGGACTGACCTGTTGGAGAGCAGTGGAGGGGAAAGGGACCTGGGGGTCCTAGTGGACAGCAGGATGACTCTGAGCCAGCAATGTACTGTTGTGGCCAAGAGGGCCACCAGCATCCTGAGGGGGTCAGAAGGGAAGTGATTAGCAGATCAAGAGAGGTTCTCCTCCCATTCTGAGCTGCACTAGTGAGACTGCATCTGGAGTATTGTGTCCAGTTCTGGGTCCCTCAGTTCAAGAAGGACACTTGGTCTGAGTGATCCTGCTGTGGCAGGGGGATTGGAGTAGATGATCTTTTGAGGTCCCTTCAAATCCCTAATGATTCTATGATTCTACTTATAGAAACTATGGTACATCACCTGTACCATACTTATTCCCTGGACGCAGAAAGTTGGCATAGAGTGGTTGAACACCTGAGGATGTCAGTCAATTCATGAACAGATTGTTGCCAGGATAAGGTGTTTATAATCCAACAACAATCTTTGTCTTTGCCTGAGACTGCATGGCTTCCAAAGCTGAAAACCCATGCTGCTCCAGGTCTGTGAGCTTTTCTAAGCAACAAAAAACTATTTCTTATTTTGAAGGCCATAGTAATGACCTTTTGATGAAGACAAGTGGATTTGAAAGTTCTTTATTTTAGGTGTCAAATCAGGGTTGTTTTAGAGCCAATTGTTTAATTGAGCAGGTCCTTTTTTAATTGTTTAATTGGCCACCCAGAGCAGGGTGTAGTTTGAGTACGAGATATTCCCTGGCCCTACAGAAGCAGGAGCAGCGCGTGGGATGTTAGGTTTTATTGTAAAAAAAGAAGAGACTGTATGAAGAAAATCAAGAAACGTCTGCTTAAGTCAGAGAAAAGTTCCTGCATTATTAAACCGGGTGAATCCATTTTTTTTTCCTTTCATGTGGTTTGTCAAATTTATAAAATATTATATTTCTCTTCAGATAGAGTTACATACTGTGTAGCTCAGAGATAATCCCTATGGTCTTGGCATATGTTACTTAATTGTCTCAGAAGGAAATACCATAAATACCATGCTGTCATCTCCCATGGGCATTTGCTCATCTGTCACAGTGGGAGCTCCAGACTGGGTGAGGTGCTCTAAGACATTTCTTAAACTATGTAAATCACAGCCATTTCTCCTTCCTCCTTCCCAAATGGTCAATTATGTATAAACATGTGTTAATAAAAATTTGCTTCTTTTGCCTCCGAGGTGCACACCCAGAAAGCTCTGTGAGGGTGATAAACGACAAATGCCATTAGGATGCGATTCAACCTATGACATAAATTACCGATTTAAAACGCCGACACGGCTAGGGAAGTCTGTGGGATTCAGGCCCAAAGTGCAAGCAAAACAAAACTATCCATAAAAGTCATTAAAGAAACAGAAGTTACTGTGTTTCTCTCGCTTTCTTATAAGGGAAGTATCTTGGATCTACTTAATGAGAGAAAAGCAATTAGTAGATTATGCTGAAAGGCTGCTAAAGGCTGCTGAACACATTTGTTGCTTAATGACCTCTGCACTGGTTCAGTAGCCATATGAGACAGAAAATGGCCAAAACTGAGGGGATACAGATCACAAACGACTGCAGTGAATACTGGAACAGAGAATGGAAAGACAGCTATAAAGGTGTCCTGTGTTTAGCTGTATCAGGGAATCCATCTGGTGATAGGATAGGACAAGGGGCAATGGGTGCCAGCTGGAACAGAGGAGGTTCCATATCAATATCAGCAGGAACTTCTTCCCAGGGAGGGTACCAGAGCACTGGAACAGGCTCCTCAGGGGGGGTTGTCGAGTCTCCTTCTTTGGCGACATTCAAGACCCATCTGGATGTGTTCCAGTGTGACTTGGTCTAGGTGATTCTGCTGCGGCAGGAGGATTGGAGGACTGGACCCTTCCAATCACTAATGATTCTATGATTCTTTGATACTTAGGCTATAGCCAGTCAATACAGTGCTAAAACTGATGCTACGCTATTGATTCATATTCTTTAAATATCTTAATGGTGAAACATTTCCGACATGATGAGAAATTGAATTCCATCGCTCAGATATTTAGGTATTGGTGGGTGTTAGTGTGGTTGGACTCGGTGATCTAGCAGGTCCTTTCCAACTCTGTTTATTCTGTGGTTCTATTGCTGATGTATTGATGTTGAGTCTGGAGAAAAACATCCTGGATCAGTATGAAGCCAGTTTTATGTACCTTTTTGTTTATCTGAGATGCAAAGCAACTCAGCAGCAAGTGTGTGGCAGCTAAATATCTCCAGAGCAGCTCTTTAATACTGATGTAATTTCAGAAGTCAAGCAAGAAAGGTTTTGTATAAGACTGAACAAAGATGCTTTGTATGAGAACTGCTTAGATGAGGTTGACTGATTAGTAGGAAAAGAGTGTGGTGATATTCTTGGTGTGTAGAGATGCTTTCTATATTTAATGCTAAAAAATAGAAGATGAAGATGAATGAGGTGAAGAAGGTAGCGTTGTTTTATAAAAGAATGGTTTTAAAGGGGGAGCCAGAGCATTATGTTCAGAATATTACAGATTGGAAGAGACCTCGAAAGATCATCCAGTCCAATTCCCCCACCGCAGCACCATCACCCAGACTAAGTCCAAATGGATTTCAAATGCCTCCAGAGAAGGAGACTCCACAAAACCCCCAGGCAGCCCTCTCCAGTGCCCTGTCACCCTCACTGGAAAGAAGTTATAGACTCACAGAATCAGTCAGGGTTGGAAGGGACCACAGGAGCATCCAGTTCCAAGCCCTCTGCCATGGACAGGGACCCCCCACCCTAGAGCAGGCTGGCCAGAGTCTCATCCAGCCCAGCCTTAAACACCTCCAGGGACGGGGCCCCAACCACCTCCCTGGGCAACCCAGTCCAGGCTCTCCCCGCTCTCATGGTGAAGAACTTGCTCCTCACCTCAACTCTAAATCTGTGTTGACCATTGTGTGCTATGGTCAAGGCTGTCACTCTAAACTTCTAGGTAACCCTCCTTCTTCCCATTTCCAACCAACAACAGATATGCTGATTGCAGGCTGCTCTGTTGGAGGTTACTCTCTTTTTCTCAAGACCTTAGCAAAGTTTCACAATGCAAATGACTTTTTTACTGCAATACTTTCATTGGGAAGAGGGGATTTGAAGCCGAGTAATAGCCCTTTTAGTTTCCCAGTCATGTTTCATTGCTTAACAAGCACAACTGCATTGTTTCTTCACAGGGAGGGTACCGGAGCACTAGAACAGGGTGCCCAGGGGAGTTGTGGAGTCTCCTTCTCTGGAGATGTTCCAGACCCACCTGGCTGTGTTCCTGTGTGACTTGGTCTAGGTGATCCTGCTGTGGCAGGGGGATTGGACTGGGCGATCTTTCGAGGTCCCTACTGATCCCTAATGATTCTATGATTGTATGTTAAGTATATTTGTCTGGTAGTATCAGAAGTAAAAAAAGAAGGGTTAACTAGATAGAATTTGGATGCTCTGACTTACAGGATCAAATAGCAAGTGTGAGGTCTGATGGATTTGTATGTTCCCCTTCAGAAAATAACTGTGCAGTGTAATGTGAGGCATCTGAACCAATTCCCGTTCATCAAAGAGGCCTTTTGGCAGCATTTTATCACCAGCAACCTCATTCTTATATAAAAACCCAGTCCACGTGCAGTTCTGTGAAGCAGGAAAGGAAATTCGATGGGAAAGTCTATTACATCACTTAAGCCAGTCGGATTGTTGGGTTGGGCTTTTTTTTTAGGCAAATAAAACTGTAGAGGCGCCATTCGCGTTGCTATAGCCAAAGGCCATCGTAAACCCCTCTTTTCATACTGTTGTGTATCCTTACTGAACCATTAAAGCCTAATACTACCCTTAAAACTAGCCCTCTGTGGAGGACTCAGCTTGGGAAGGGGAATGACTCTGTGTATTTGAAAATTGGGGGAAATATTTGTCAGTTGGAAAGGTCAAGCAGCTAATATTTATCGACACTGCTCATTGTGTCTTCATGCTTTAACCTCTATATACGAGGAGATCTGTTACATGGCCATTTGTCTTCCTGCTCCAACATCTAGTTTTGTGGGCAGACATTAAGTTAACAGTAAGCTTTACGTCCTGATCACGCAGAGACATGAGCATGTGTACTTGGAGTGATCCCTGGGAGCTAGAAAAGCTACCTACATCCTGCTTGTGTGGGACTGGAAGAATGCCCAGTAGCTTTTAGCAGTCACAACTGCATGAAGCTGGGCTAAGATCTGTGCCATTACAACTGCACTTAAAATGGTAGTGGTAATGAATAGCCATAATTTTATTGCAAACCCATGATTTGATTTGGTAAAGTGTCTGCAGAGAGGAGAGAGGAGATGAGTATCCTTGACTCATATAATACTATAGTTTTCCGAAGCTCTAGCAGGATGTGGAACCCCTCTCCTCCTTCCTGTATCCTGCCTTTTATGTGATCTCAGAAAATCTTCCTCTGTAACAAACAAGCTCCTAAGATGCTGTTGGTATTGTAGTGCAAGCAGTATGTGTTTCTGTGGAGTAGCCGAGGTCTTACTCTTCCATCTTATTGCACCACAGTGATGTGAAATTATTCTACAGGATCATCTGAACTCCACGTTCTCCCTGTGTGTTTCACAGAAGGGAATCCACAGAGTGTTAAATTCTCACTTCAAAATACTGACTTCAGGAAGGAATTTGACACAGTCTCACATAGCATCTTCGCAGCCAAACTGAGGCAGCGTGGACTGGATGATTGGACAGTGAGGTGGATGGTGAACTGGCTGCAGGATAGAAGCCAGAAACTGGTGGTTAATGGGACAGCATCCCGGGGGGGATCACAAGGGGGTTGGTTAGCAGATCAAGAAAGGTACTTCCCCCCCTCTACTCAGCACTAGTGAGACTGCATCTGGAGTACTGTGTCCAGTTCTGGGCTCCTCAGTTCCAGAAGGACACAGAGCTGCTGGAGGGTGTCCAGCGCAGAGCAACGAAGATGCTGAAGGAGGTAGAGCACCTCCCTGATGAGGAAAGGCTGAGGGAGCTGGGTCTCTTGAGCTTGGAGAAGAGGAGGCTGAGGGGGGACCTCATTCATGTCTGTGAATATGTGAGGGGTGGGTGTCAGGAGGATGGAGCCAGGCTCTGCTCAAGGTCATCTGGTGACAGGAGAAGGGGCACTGGTAGGAAGTCGAACAGAGGAGGTTCCATATCAATACCAAAAGGAACTTCTTCCCAGGGAGGGTAATGCAGCATTGGAACAGGCTGCCCAGGGGGGTTGTGGAGTCTCCTTCTCTGGAGATGTTCCAGACCCGCCTAGATGTGTTCCTGTGCGGCTGGGTCTAGGTGGTCCTGCTGTGGCTGGAGGATTAGACTAGATGATCTTTCACGGTCGCTTCCCACCCCTAATGATTCTATATATCTACATTTTCTGACAAGAAACTTTTCGTTGGTCTTTAAGTAGGATTATTCATTTCCTTGCATGTAACAGAATTAGTTAAAGCACCTAAATGATGATCTATTAAAATGAATGAAAATAAGCGTGGTGGTATGTTTTATCAAGCAGTCCATCTGTACTGGTTATCTGATTACGGGATATTCATTCCCTGATCAGGGATGCAAATTGCATCAGCTGCTCTGTGACCTTCAAAGTCTAATTATTCTTCATTAATACGGGGCACCTGAGTTTTAAAAAGAAAATACAGGCTGCGTGTGTTTGTGATGGAAGGAACGAAGAGCCAATATATCACTATTGCTAATTTAAGTCCAGTTAAAATGTCTAATCAACCGTATGTAAACATGAATCATAGGCCTACTACCTTATTATCCTGCTATACATAACTAACAGAGTGGCAGGGGGATTGGACTGGATGATCTTTCGAGGTCCCTTCTGATCCCTAATGATTCTATGATCATGTTATGTAAAGATACTGTTGATACCAGCAGGGGTGGTCACACCAGCTAAGGTGAGCTTGGTGAGAGGGTCAGGTAAGAAGGGAGATAGAGAAGTTCACATGCAACCTCTGCTAAGGTGAGCTTGGTGCTCATGAAATGGTGAGAGGGTCAGACAAGAAGGGAGATGCAGGAGAGAAGGAAGCATCCTGGAAGCTCAGTCTTCCTTTATTATAAAGTGTATGATAAATTCTTTTCCAACCTAAATGATTCTGTGACATGAAGCTGTGGCAGAAGTAGGCTAAATAGATCACATCCGCAAAAGTCTTACTGCTAGAGATTTTTCGAGGACTAAAAAACAAGACAAGTTCCTTTCTTCAAAGCCTCCTATAAACCCTCCCCTGTAAATGGTGCAAACCCAGAAACAGGATGATTTAAATTTAATGCTGTTTAAAACTCTACCTCAGTGATTATTTCAAAGCCTGAAGCGTCGGGGGGTTTACCAGTGCGTGCTTTGGGGCTGTAAGACTTTGCCATGGGGAGCTATTTTAGTTGTGAGGGATGGAGAAGAGAGCAGGGAAGCAGAAGCAGCAACGAGAGTGGAGTTGAACACATGGAATTGTGTGTAACAGCTGATTCTCCTCATTTCTGTTAATGGTTCTGTAGTTAAAGGTGGGATTTTCATGCACACCTGGCAGGAGGAGGCAGGTTCAAAATATTCCATGTAATGAAAGTTAATAAATAGATGAATTTTCAAACATCCCTCTAGGTTGCCTTACAGACATAGCAGGTCTGTTTGCAGTCAGAATCTAGCTCTTAGTGGGAGCTGTGAATATTAGCAGGGGTATGTGTACAGGAGGCTAGAGAAGCAAGGAGGGAGAGAAATGCCCTTTGTGGATTTCCCTGAGCAGTGACTACCCGTTATCGTGTGGCTTTGTCCAGCTGGTCCTCGTTTCCCCTAAACATTTTCCCAGCCTCACAATGATACTGGGAAAGAAATCAGCTTGCCTACTACAGAAGAGCCCTGTGTGTATATATCTATATGTATGTACTTATTCCTGCTAAAGCCCTAAGAAATGGTACAGAAGTAGCTTCATGCATTGGAAGAATACTATAAACACACTGCATTTTCATAGGAGCTCTCATTATTATGGGATGAGTTAGCTATCTGAATTAGGAATACATTAGCAAAGGGATTTGGGTAGATATGTCTGTATGGATTAAACAGAGCTGCACTTTTGCTTTCCTGAGATCTCTCCTTTTTTTTTCCTTTCCTTTTTTTTCCTTTCCTTTCCTTTCCTTTCCTTTCCTTTCCTTTCCTTTCCTTTCCTTTCCTTTCCTTTCCTTTCCTCTTTCCTTCTACCTTTCCTTCATTCCTTCTTCCTTTCCTCCTTTCTTTTCTTTCTTTCTTGCTTTCCTT
>VZRI01002773.1:96694-115139 GCA_013397515.1 Upupa epops
TTTCTTTTCTTTCTTTCTTTCTGTCTTTCTTTCTGTCTTTCCTTCTTTCCTTCTTTCCTCCCTTCTTTCCTTCCTTCTTTTCTTCCTTCTTTCTTTCTTGCTTTCCTTCTTTCTCCCTTCCTTCCTTCCCTCCTTCCTTCCTCCCCTCCTTTCTTCCTTCCATTTTTCCTTCCTTCCATCCTTCCCTCCATCCCTCCGTCATAACGAGAGGTGATTGAATCTATTTGGGCGAAAGCCAAAGCCGAACCCTGCAGTAGATATTTTCAGACTGCTCCGTTGATATACCCACCATATCAACGGCTATCCGTTTTTAGACCTGGTTCTTGAAGTCTGACTTAAAGACTAACAAATTATAGTGCTGTTGGTGGGTGCTACTCCGTTTCAGGGACTTTAAAGCAAGTTCCTCACAGAAATGGAAAGAAACCCCCCCACCCTGTAATCTTCAAGCCCTGCTTTCATACTACTCTTCAAGATCAAGCATTCCTTTTCAGGAGTAAGATGCTCTACGTGATGCATGTGTTAACCTTCAAAAAAATGAAATCAAGTGAGTTCGGAATTTTCCTACCTATGGAGAGATTCGGGATGAAAGACTCCACCAGGAAAAGCAGGCAGAGCCCAGTATAAAAATCCTTCTTGTTTTAGATCTGGGGGACAAAGTGCCTAAGTGAATGAGGAGCCCAAGTGGAAATCCTCTCCCAGCAGCACAATAGGATATCGCGGCTCGAGGTTTGGGCGCTTCGATAAGAGACAAACCGTAGTATTAGCATTTTGTCACTGTCTTCCACGCAAAGCCAGATATATTTAGGCTTCTAAACCTGAAATCCTGCTTTGTCTGCTCTGGAGATTATAATTTTTTGTTAGTATATAGTATATTTAGGAAAATGGTCTGTCACTTTTTAGGTCATATTTGTATTAGAGTTGTAGGATGACCCACATATACTGATGAGATTTGGGCTGAGCAGAGAAATGTAATGGAGTACAACAAGGGTCAGGGTAGAGCCTTGCATCTGGGCAAGAACAACCCCAGGGACCTATATAGGTTGGGGACTGACCTGTTGGAGAGCAGTGGAGAAGAAAGAGACCTGAGGGTCCTAGTGGCCAGCAGGATGACTCTGAGCCAGCAATGTGCTCTTGTGAGGGCCAACAGCATCCTGTGGGGGGATCAAAATGGGGTTGGTTAGCAGATTGAGGGAGGTTCTTCTCCCATTCTAAGATGCACTAGTGAGACTGCACCTGGAGTATTGTCTCCAGCTCTGAGCTCCTGGCTGTGTTCCTTTGTGACTGGGTCTAGGTGATCCTGCTGTGGCAGGGGGATTGGACAGGATGATCTTTTGAGGTCCCTTCCAATCCCTAATGATTCTATGATTCTATGATAACACTCTGCAGTCATTTCTATTGAAAACCTTTAAAAGTAATGAGGTAAGAGTGACATTTTTATAAAATAACACCATTTCCTTTCTTTTTTTAATATATGCTTTCAATTTTTGGACTGATATACTTAAAACTCAAGTCATTCTTTTTGAAGAGTATTTTTCCTTCTTTATTCACCCTTTGTTTTCAAAGGATACTAAACCCATTTGTTTTTCAAAAATACAGCAGGTTTTCAAAATCAAATTAGTATCCTTGTTTCAACAATCTTTTTAAAGTATTTATCTGTATTTCAGTGGTTTAGCAATGGTCCTGTCTCTATTGTCCAAGTGAAAGTGTCACCTATCAGGCATAAAAAGCTCAATATGATGCAGTAAAACACAATACCGTGGCTGCTAACTCAGTAGAGCGTAAAATAAATAAGGATTTTTATTTATAAGGATTTATTTACACGTGAAGAGCAAATTTACACCTGAAGGGGGAGAAAAAAATGAGAGGAAAAAAAGATCCTTTCAGTTCTGGGGCTTCGGTTCAACCACATATTCATAGAGAGAGAACACTGCTCAAATGAAGTTTAAGATTCTGACTTGAAAGGTCATGAAATTCAGATTTACATCTAAAATTCATCGCATTCTTCCTCACTCTAGCTGAGATGTTGTAACAAGGAGTGATGTTACTCACAGTGCTTCATCTCTGGTAGCTCTGGAGAATAACCCACTAAGTGGAATTCCTTTTAAGAGTCATTTCATCAAAGTATTCTAGCTCTTCAAACTGGGACCAAACATAGGCTGCATTTGTGTGAGTTTCTACAAAGGCTGGTTTTTTATGAGAGGTTCCATATCAGTACCAGAAGGAACTTCTTCCCAGGGAGGGTACCGGAGCATTGGAACAGGCTGCCCAGGGGGGTTGTAGATTCTCCTTCTCTGGAGAGGTTCAAGCCCCGCCTGGATGTGTTCCTATGTGACTTGGTTTAGGTGATGCTGCTGTGGCAGGGGGGTTGGACTGGACGATCTTTTGAGGTCCTTTCTGATCCCTAAGGATTCTATGATTAGTAATTTGTGCAGTATAAATTTCTCCCTTTAAAAATATGATTTCCTTATTTTTGCTCTTCAGTCCAGTGAAGGGAGGTAGAATTAAATGCTTTCTCATCTTTGCAGTTTGCATGAACTCTACTTCAGGAATAAAATGACATTATAATAAGAAAACTGAGGAGAGCATTAAAAAAATGTCCCTTAGAACGAAACAGCTCTATATTCTATTTTGTTCTAGAGTGTCTGTATACGAAGTAGAACGCTCCAGGTAGGGAGCAATGGAGAAGGGTTTCTTCCCACACCAGGCAGCTACGAGGATTTTCACAGCTTCAGCAGAATTGCTGCACACACCCAGAGAGCCAAGAATATCATCGTCTAAGCGCCTGCTTGCCTTTTTCTCAGTCAGGCAAGCAGAGCAGTGAAGAGAAGCTAGATCCTCCGTGGCCTCCATATGTCCGTCTGTGATTTTGGTGAAAATTTGATTCGGAGTATGAAAACTTTCCAGGTTTCTCCTTGTGCAAAGTTTTGATTGGAGCATCTTGGCATTTTCAGGCGAAAAAAACATTTCGCTGGAACAATCTTTCTGCACTTAACTCAGAAAGAACGAAAACAGTGATGCAGAGACTGTTTCATTTAATACCTCTTTTTCCCCCCCTCCCTTTCTTTTTTCACATCCAAGGAACCTTATTTGACAAAACTCAGCCCACAGTGTTCAAGAAACTGTCTGCATTTGTTAACTATTTTTGTCTGTTGCTGGAAGAGTTGTGGGGGGTGATGCCAGTGCAGCGGCAGTGCAGAGATTCTGCCATGGAAAAGGCTAGAAAGGAGGGACTGGGGAGCAATGTAAATAAAATCTTCATTGCAGAATAAAATACCAAATTACAAAAGAGGAAATACAATGCTCTGGAGAAAATTGACTGCTTTTAGACTTCTGTTTTCTTCAGTATCTAAGGAACTTAGATTTCTCTTCAGTTCCTAGCTCAACGGTCCATGAATTAGGGTTCTACCAATTTGGTATCTCCTTTGTTCTCAAGCAGATACCCTTTAGTGAAGGAAGGAACTAAACCCACCTATCAGCTCTACAGAATCCTAATCACAGTCTCATTGCTGAGAGATATAATTGCTCTTTCACCATGAAACACTTCTATCACCACTTTCTGAAGCAGCTCCAAAGCCCTATCTCTCTCTAATGCTCTCTCTCTTAACATCTGATCACAGTCTCACAGTGCTGATGAGGCTGGAAAAGACCTTAAAGATCATCCAGTCCAACCTAAAACCAACCAAGTAAACCTAAACATCTGACATCTAGATCATGCCACTCAGCACTTCATCCAGCCTAACCGTGAACACCTCCAGAGACGGTGACCCAACCACCTGTGTGGGCAGCCTGTTCCAAAACTGGATCACTCTTTCAGTAAAAAACCTCTTCCTAATGTCAAGTCCAAAAACTATTTAAATTTGAATATTTGATGATGAACCTGAAGACACTGCAATATAGGTGCTGGTTCTTTTCCACGCAGTAACTATCTTATTCTGAATTCCACCTCTTTTTCAGTGCATGTTAACTGAGACCACGCTTACCTTGTCAATCTAAATGCAATATTTCCCTCACAGAAGTGAGAACAGGCTGCCCAGGGGGGTTGTGGAGTCTCCTTCTCTGGAGATGTTCCAGACCCGCCTGGCTGTGTTCCTGTGCAACTTGGTCTCGATGATCCTGCTGTGGCAGGGGGATTGGACTGGATGATCTTTTGAGGTCCCTTCCGATTCCTAATGATTCTAGGATTCTAAGTTGTTGTCCTCAAATAGCAGGTTTTTTTGTAAACAGGACATTGATTTCATTCTTCTAGTTGTAGCAAGACGTCACCAGTATTTTTGTAGTTGCCTGTACGCCTTGTATTAAAATATGGGGCGTAGAGTGCCTGAGTTAGCAGACTTAGTCAAGAAAGACTCCATAAAATAATGTTAATCACTATTTTGTCTTTGTTCCACCAAGTATATAATTTGCAGTAGAGTAGCCAAATGACTTTGCTACAGGTATGGGGAGTAGATTAGTAAATTCATTTGCGCTGACCGAGTCCGAGTTGATTTGTGATGATTGGTTCCACAACGTAGACATCTGGGTTGAGGTTGACCTGGAAAAATATAACTGTGCTGGTGCTGTCTTTGTGTTATAATTGTACACGCTGAGTTCATCGGGCTACGTGTCCGTTATTGCAGTTGAACTAAAATAGCTCTGTTTTTCACCGTGCGCAATTTAGTCACGCGTCAATACATTTTTAATTAAAAGTGTATGACAGGTACAGTAGGAGAGTGCTCCAAATAGTTTTCTAAAGCAGTCCTTTTCCTCAAAGACAGGTAATCAGAATCTGTCTCTGTTAAGTCAGCGAATGGATAATTTTTGTATTAGAAAAAAAGCTGGGATTAAGCATCTAAAAAGTTTACGCTAAACTGTCAGATTTTGGGTATAAACCATGTCCCGTGAATATATCAAGTGTAGAATAGCAAAGCGAAGAGGCATCCTTCTTGACAGGGGAAAAAGATCTTGTCAGACAACTTGATCAGCTCATTTTGTAGTCATAGTCAACATCAGAAGACTGTATCTCAATGTATAGGCTGGGATCGCTTGGCTGGCTTCAGGTCAGGGGATGGAGCTATGGTTGACTGCTCCATTGATGGCATCGAGGTGTCCTCTCCAAGGTTGGTGGGACAGTCAGTGGTGGCAACTGAATTGCTTTTTCCCTGTTAGTCAAAGGCATGTGGAAAATGGGTTTTATGAAAAATAACCCAATATTTTATGAAAAATAACCCAAATCAAGATGACTCGTGGTGGGACAGGTTGTGATAGCTTGGGCTTATAAGCCTGCCTTCCCAGTGAGGAGGCTTTTCCACCTGAAATGATTATAAGATGGTGTGATAAGGGTACAAGGTGTAATACCAATTCAACCCATTCTAGCTTAAATACCAGGGCTGATACTGGAATCTGGAAAATCTGAGAGTCTTGACGTAACAGGGAGTTGACAACAGTTGAGTTAGGTTCCAGGATGTCCTAAGCTTGCCTGTAATATCAGAGACAGCAAAAATAAGCACGAGTCTGTGCCAGTTTGTTCTTCTTGTTTTCTTAAACACTTCTCACTCTCTCCAGTGCTATCAGAGCTGTCACTATCTGGTACAGAACAAACCCAAAGGTAGGAAATACATAGGATTATCCATACCTGTACATCCATATAGGTGGAGAAGTAAGACATCTCTGGTACCCAGAATGAAATCAAATTAGAATTAGCAAGGCAGCATCTTTCTTTGTTTTACAGAGTTACCTAACATTTTTTTAAAGACAAACCAAAACCATCTCTGCTCACATTGCTCTGGTAAATGTGCAAAGGAAGGCAAAGCTGCCAATCTATCATTTCACCAGTTAGCATCTTCTGCAGTTTCTTCTTACTGTTATGCCAAACAAAGGAAAAACGACGAGTGGCACTGCAGTGTGCTGAGAGTCATGCAAATTATGGTTCCAGTCATCTGAGGAGTGTAGAAAAGCTGTAGATACTCTCCCTGCCCACATAATATTTCTTTAGTTCTGAGTGTTTGTAATGAGAGCACCCTGGAGGAGTTTCTCTGATGCGAGTAGATTAAGGGTCATCAGTTTTATTTCTACATGAATCTCATAAATAGACCTAGTTTATTGAGTATTTCATTTTAGCACAGTATCCTTATGCAGAGCATCCCAATTTGTCTTATGTTTCTCTTCATTTTAACAATCACTTGGTTGAAGCGTTACCAACTGCTTTCACTGGCTACCAGAGGCAAGTTGACTTTCACCTGCTCTGTGAACCATAGAATCATTAGGGAGCAGAAGGGACCTGGAAAGATCATCCAGTCCAATCCCTCTGCCACAGCAGGATCACCCAGACCAAGTCACACAGGAACACAGCCAGGTGGGTCTGGAATGTCTCCAGAGAAGGAGACTCCACAACCCCCCTGGGCAGCCTGTCCCAGTGCCCTGGTACCCTCCCTGGGAAGAAGTTCCTGCTGATATTGATAGGGAACGTCCTCTGTTCCAGCTGGCACCCATTGCCCCTTGTCCTATCATTGAAGTACTAAATATTTAGCTTGGGAATCTCTCCTCTTTTTCCTTCCTTTGACATGTACCACACTGAGGATAATATGGAGAGCTGGGTGCGTACACCTGCACATACCTACTTCTTCAGAGGTTCAAACAGCACCCCAAAAAACAACCCAAACAACTCAGAGACTGGAGAAATCATATAAAGTCCCCATGCCCCTGTGAAATGAAGATAACACATTGCCTCCCCCACCTTTTCTTGGTTGGACTGGAAATTTCTCAAGGCAGAGATGCCTGCGCTGTGTGGAGCACGTCGCACAATGAAGTGGAAGTTCAGCTTCGGGCGCAAAAGCGTTAGTACAATGCAGATTAATATCTTTTTTTCCTCTTTTACATTTATTTAATGAAGAAGATACAATCTACCTCTGCTTGAGCTCTGCCTGAGGTATGGAATGGGCATCAAAGTTCACATTTTTAGCAGCACGATGTTTCTTAATTAGAGTTCGTCTTATCCGTCTGCTGCTTTTAACCGTTTCGATTGAAATCTTGTCAGGGTCTCTCCACAGCTAAAAATGATTCCATAAAATTGTGGGGGGTTTTGCATTATTGGCATCTAAATATCTAACGGTTTTTTAAGTTGCTGTGCAAGAGTCCTTCTTCAAAACTAATAATGGAAGAGGAACAGAGAAAAATGTATTATGCTGACTATTAATTTGATGAAGAACAAACAAGATCTACACTTGCAGGAGAACTTTCCCTGTGACTTTTGGGGATAGATATTCTATAGAAACCTCTAAACATGACAGGACACCCCCACCCTGCCCAGAGATGCAAGAAAGCTCCTAATTAAATGAATTAGAATGTAGTGGTCATAAAATTATGTTTGTGTTCTGCCATAGTAGACTTCCCAAGCCTGGGGACATTGTCTAGCTGGCGATCAGAAGTATAAATGAACTCTGACTCTGATAACTTCGAGACCTAACAGAGAAAGAACGGTGGAAAGTTTGCCAGAGAGGCCCCCGAGATAATAGTCAGAATTATGTAAGGAACATATATAGGACAAAAACTACCACGATTTTCTCCTGCAGCGTGACAGCTTCGGCTACGAATGTGACTTCGGTACAAATGATGGGGTTTGCAGCCACACATAACGACCGCCGGACAAATCTGGACCGTTGCATCGAGCCTGCATGAACGGGGATTTGCATGGATGCTGTTTGCAGGAGGCAGAAGCACATCAGAGCTTCTTTGCAGATATCACTAAGCCCCTTAGTTCTCTGGACTAGGGGATTTAGAATAGCGAATCCTCCGAATTGCCACATTAGTTTTTCGCTCTCCGTGCTCTATCTCACACTTCTGCTTGCAAAACATATTGATAGTTGCCTTTCCTTCTGTTAGCCAGTCCAAAGTGTTCCTGCTCTGGTGTTGGGCAGGATGCTGCCTTGGGAAAACTCAGAAACCAGAACTTACTGACTGCAAAATGAAATAGTTTCTTTAGATTTTCAAGCATTTTTATGTGAAAATATTAGAGGTTTTATAGTTCTCTAAATGCCCTTAAAATACTGCTGTATTAATATTTTATAGCAATATTTCTATTAGTCTTTTCATGGTTTCCCATTGCCCCAAATAGATGCTGTATTTAGTATTCCTTAGCATCCCAGATCATAGAATCATTAGGGATAGGAAGGGACCTCGAAAGATCATCTAGTCCAATCCCCCTTCCACAGCAGGATCACCTCCCGTCCTCCACTCATCCTCATGGATCTCCTCTGGACAATTCAGCTCCATCTGCTGAGGAGGCTCTTTCCTCTTCACAGAATAACAGAATCATTAGAGATTGGAAGGGACCTCAAACTATCCAGTCCAATCCCCATGTCACAGCAGGATCACTAGACCAAGTCACACAAGAACACAGCCAGGGGGGTCTGGAACATCTCCAGAGAAAGAGACTCCANTCCTTCATCATCTTTGTTGCTCCACAGTGGTCACCCTCCAGCAGCTCTGTGTCCTTCTTGAATTGAGGGGCCCAGAACTGGAGACACTACTCCAGATGCATTCTCCTTTTGCAGAGTAGAGGGGGAGAAGAATTAAAACACCCCAAGCAGTACTTTTCTGACACTGACACCTTTTTGGACTCCACCACTCCAATCTAGGGGTCAATTTTATATTCCAGTGCTTATACTGGGTGATCATCATTTTAAACTGGAGATGTGCACTATGAATTTCAACCCAGGATGCTTGAATCTAGAAATCCTACCCAAAAAAATACGACATTCATCAAACGTTAAGCCTTGCCCCTGCTGAAAGCTGGCTTTGCTGTAGTGGAGAATGGTCACTTATCCCTGATTGTCTTCAGAATTATTTGAGGGCTTAACTACAGTTAAAAATGTGACCTGAAACCAATGCCTCTAAGGAAGATGAAATTGCTTCACTGCCATAGAAATACCAGTACGAGTCAAGAAAATGAGTTGCTTGCTCTAATCTTCTTTCCTATGGAAACTTTGCTAATGAGAACAATCCCAGAGACAGTTGCCTTGATCCACAGTAGTAAAAGTCCTTCTGTCGGCAGCTAAATAAAGCTGGATAACCTAAAGCTATGTTAAGAATTCGTAGCATAATGTAAGGTGAACAGACAACCTGGCTTTACTGAGGCAGTACCAATACTTAAGCGTGTCAGATTGTGTTTGACTCTTAAAAATGGCCTGTAACTGTTCTTTTAGCATCGCAGCCTCCCTTTCGGTCCTGCTGCAAATGAGAAGCTGTGTCCTTCATCAACCTGACGTGCAATTCAGATGTGGTCCCGGCTGATTGGTAACTCCGGGGGGTAGGTAGGAGGTAAGAAAGCAGCGGGAAAAAGTTTAACGTTTAGGGAATTGGATGGAAAAATAAAGTCTTGGAGCATATTGAGTGGTGATTGTCCACTCAGTGCCTGACCTTGCTGTGAGCCAGAGTCAGCAAATATTCTGTTCAAGGTAGAAAGAGAGAGCCCCAGACAGGTCCTTATCCTTTCCAGAATGAAACTAGGAGTGAGGATGCATCAATTACTGGTATACCTGAGGGGGTGTGGGTCCTGGTCTTTGTTCCACACAAGGCGTCTGAGCAATTGGAGCACTGTTGGAGGGAACAAAATGTATATGCAGTGGCTTTGTGATTACTGAAATCTAAGGGATTCTGGAAACAGTGTCTATGCGGAGAGGTGATGAAGTGGGGCATTAGTGCTCCTGCAGTGCAAAGCACAGAGGTGGTAGCATCAGTTGTGCTTTTCATAGAATAGAATCACAGAATCATTAGGGATCAGAAGGGACCCAGAAAGATCATCCGGTCCAATCCCCCTGCTACAGCAGCATCACCTAGACCAAGTCACAAAGGAACATATACAGGCTGGTCTTGAACGTCTCCAGAGAAGGAGACTCCACAACCCCCTGGGCAGCCTGTTTTAATGCTCCGTTACCCTCCCTGGGAAAAAGATCCTGCTGTTAGGGAACCTCCTGTGTTCCAGCTGGCTTGGGTTACCCAGAGTCAAGGGGGTTTTGTCCTGCTTGGGAGAGGCACATCCAGAGGATTGCTCGGACAACGGAACAATTAAGCCCCAGCTAATTGAGGCAGGGCTGCAGAACCTCTTTTCCCCATTGTATCTCTTTATCCCATCATAAGGAACAGTGGAGGTTCCCCAAGAAACCCTTCTACCCAGGGTGGGTCATGTAGTCTCCTTCTCTGGAGATATTTAAAACCTACCTTACATGTTCCTGTATGGCTGGATCTAGGTGATGCTGCTCTGGCAGGGGAATTGGACTGGATGATCTTTGAGGTCCCTTCCAAACCCTAACGTTCTGTGATTTCTCCCAGCTGAAATGACCTCTCTTTGTTTGGGTTGAGGATCAATTTACTGCAGTGTAAACATAGAGCTCAACATTTGCATCTCGTCTTCAGTGGAAGTCAAATCAGACATCAAAGAAACTATAAATTCTGATGATTGGTAAAAATTGATGGAGAATTGGAGGGAAGAAAATTACTTAAGGTGGAAGATTTAATTAGATGTTAAATCCATCTTGCTTCCACCAGGATCTGGGCAGTGGTTTAATAACAGGCAGGATCTCCCTTTAAAATCCCCCTTTATTTGCACTGATCTTTAGTAACCAAGACTGTTGGTCTAACTTGCAGTAGAATTCTCTAAGCAATAAACATACTAGCGGAGAAAGGGCAGCAGCTGAGAAGACACTGAGACCACTGGGCTCTGGGATATAAAACAGGCTTCACTCTCACTGAATTCATCTATGGAGCAAGATCAGGCTCTGCTGCTCTGCACAAGGGCAGATAGTTGGTGGCAAGGTAGTTGTTTTGGTCACTCTACCAGAGACCAATGTGGTGATGCTGAAACTTCATGATATTGAGCTTCAGAAGGCAGCACCAGTTCCCACACTTGCAGCTCTCGAACACTCATATTTCTGAATGTGAAGATGTATGGTAGGAATATACCCGTTGTGTAGGAGAAGGGGATAATTGATATCATCTGAGTTAGTAAATCTGTTTGTGGGTAATTAGAAAGATATTTATTTGAAGTCCAGCACTTCCATTTTGCTGTACGCTGAGGTCTCTTCTGTTGCTGTCACACACGGGCTCACGTATTATTACATGACAGAGCTTCGAGTAAAATGATACGTTCTCCTCCAGATCAGACTGTCTGGCCTCAGCAAGTTTATTCAGGCAGTGGAAATCCCTTATTAAATACATTTTTCAAAACTTCCTGCAATACTGTTTATTTATAGATTACAGAGGAGATAATCAGTGCTTTCCACTCATATTCGCTTAGTTCTTCCTAATGATACCTAGTCACACTCAGTCATGGTCATGCATACTCTGTTCCACTCACAGTAAATTCCATTCACAGTAAATTTGAATTCACACTTCATAGTCAATCATTTAACTCATTCACATCAGTCACACTGAATCAATACTCCCTCTCTCCTCTCATGCTCCACTCCTTTCCTTTCACATTTACTCTTAAACATCTGCAGTCGTACTCCTTTGCTTGGTGTCTGTCCTCATAGCAAGAACCCAGCTGTCACGAGTTGTACATCCTCCTTCCACTCCTAAATTACAACGAGATTACTAATTTAATGGAGAATTAGTGCAGAAGCACAGGTAACTCTTTGATTTCTTGCTGATGGTGACAAATCAGAGGTGGTGATGATCTTATTTCAGAGAACATACATTAAAGTGTTAACTCATTACACATGTGTGTGTATGATGTGGCTCTGCTACCCTTGAGTTGTTTATGTTCATCACCCTGAGGATGTCCGACAATTAAGTGGAGTTGCTGCTGCTGCTTTTTGAGATTGGATTTCCTCCCCCCCACAATGTGATTCTAAACAGAGGTGAAACACTGAGAAAACAGGATGAGAGGGTGAGTAAATTGTGGTCAGAACTCATGAAAATGAGTAGTGGGGTGAGTAGAGCAGAGTTTATTTAATAAACAGGCTTTTATACCATACACAGTTGTAAACCCTTTTGTCTCCACGGTGCAGCTCAAACCTGGCTCAGGAGAGACTGAACCCACTACACTGTTCATATTAATTTCGTCCAGTGTCTGGGGTCTCAGGGAGCTGCAAAAGGGATTGCAGACATATTTGTGCCTCCTTTTGCTTCCAGATGGCATCAGGCGACTTGTTTTTCTGTGAAGGCTTTGATGTCCAAATGCTAAAGATACCTTAAAGCTCTAAATTTCCCACGGAGTATTACAGCACGGAAGTCACTAGGAAGATTTCCTGGTTTAAAGAGCTTGTGTGTGTGATTAATACAGATGTTTTAAGCAAACATTGAATTTACTGATGAGAAGCATATTCGGGGTTGTGGTTTGTTGGGGATTTTTAATTTTCCTTCTTCCATTTACATCCCTGGCCATAATTGACAGCAGGAAAATAACAATAAGTAGGATTTAACCAAAGGACACTGCTCCAACCCCTTTGAAAACTAAGTGTTACATGGGAGTCCTCATAAAAGGTGAGGAATGGAACAAAAGGGCAAGAAGAATCTGTAAAGGTTGTGATGAAATTGCTAAAGCAGTACTGACGGGTAAATACTTGGTGGGTAAAGTCTCCCTTAACTCTCGGGGCACTGAGGAGTCCTCCAATAAAAGGAGGAACAGCCTTACTCGCAGCGTATTGTGACTTCCAGTGAAAGGAAAAAGAAACCATTACATTGAATTAATAGCATTGTGTTTGGGGACAAAAGAGCGTGTCCCATGAGAGACAGAGGGATCATATCTATCATCTTGAGATTGGTTAGGAGGAGAAAAAGTACATTTGATAGACTATTATCCTAATTTCTGTCCTGAAAATCATATGGGTAGGGACAGTCGAGCATCAGCTGTAACCTCAGAACCACAAACCTGAAGCAAAAGGCTGGGACTGGATTGTTCTTTCTCTTTTTTTCCCTTCTGTTATTTATCCTTAAAATGGAAAGAAAGGAAACAAGACAATTACATGCTCTGAGGAGTCACAATAATCAATAGCAGAAGCGAGAGGGGAAATGGGTCTGGCTAGCTAAGGAGTCAAGGGTTAGTATGATGCTTTCGGGATGTGCTGTTTGTCAGGGTGAGTGGTGGAGTCAGGGACCATCAGACCCCCTGTGTGCCACCCAGCACTCGGCTTTGGGGGCGCACTGGCAGAAAGGTTCATGTGGCTTTGACTTAATATTAGAACTGTGAAGTTGAGAGTGGAGTGTTGTGTCTCTGTAGGGCAAATCTGGGGAGTTTTGGTAGCCCCTTCTCTCTCTCGGGGACACAGCAATGACCACTGAGGGAAAGAGCAAGAGCTGACCCATGAGCAAGAACAGGTGGGCAGAAACTACAACCCTTTCTCATTAGCAGTAAAGCCTTCTATCCTCTGAAATTACACTTTTTACCTTCAGGTTTTCATAGAATAATTAGGGATGGGACCTCGAAAGAGCACCCAGTCCAATCCCCCTGCCACAGCAGGATCACCCAGACCAAGTCACATAGGAACAGATCCAGATGGGTCTGAAACATCTCCAGGGAAGGAGACT
Organism: Upupa epops; assembly: GCA_013397515.1. Taxonomy (NCBI): domain Eukaryota; kingdom Metazoa; phylum Chordata; class Aves; order Bucerotiformes; family Upupidae; genus Upupa; species Upupa epops. Next base: position 110,198 of record VZRI01002773.1, read on the forward strand.
CCACAACCCCTGGGACAGCCTGTTCCAGTGCTCCTGGGAAGAAGTTCTGCTGATATTGATATGGAACCTCCTCTGTTCCAGCTGGCACCCAGTGCCCCTTGTCCTATCACCAGATTACACTGAGAAGAGCCTGGCTCCATCCTCCTGACACCCACTCCTCACATATTTATAGACATGAATGAGGCCCTCCCCTCATCCTCCTCTTCTCTAAGCTCAAGAGCCCCAGCTCCCTCAGCCTTTCCTCATCAGGGAAGTTTTGTTTTACTGCTGGATTTTTGGGGCTGTGGGGTTGTTGTTTTTTAGCCACACAGTTGTTAAACAAAGATTTCTGTGTGGATTCCTGAAGAGCATTAGGACTTTCTTCCCTCGGTGTGTGTGCTCCGCAGATGTTCACAGAAAAGAATGCACAGTTTACCCAAATATTCCTGAGGTTGGAGTTTGTATATACAGCCTCTCTCTTTTCTTTCCAAAGGGTACCAGATTAACAATTCTTTTCTCGCCAGTATAAATATTTTTACTGCAATTAACTGCATAATGCTACAGCGCAGAGACTTGAAGAGGTTACACTTATCCTCTACGATTTGAGTCACGCTGTTACGGTAGCATCCACCCCTGATGTCTTTGAAATCAACTGGAATTCTTATTTGACAAAAAAAAAAATACATCTAAATATGGGAATCATTCCCTAACCTGTTTATTTTGAGAAGTGCTTTGCCTCCTAATGACACAGCCCCATCGTGACATCTATTAGCTTTGTTTTCCTTGATTTTATTTTATTCTTTCCATTTATTTTTTTGCTTTCTGAGTCAGTCTTTGATTTTTTCAAAACATTTTGGACATCCACAGACTCCAAGTCTCCTTCCAGGAGAAACACTGTAGAATCAAGTGCATCTCTCTTGCCTTTTAAAATTACCCTTCGGGGCAGTGCACACACAGAGTGACCCTGGCTTTTGACAAACCTTTGCTGAACAAAACGTAACAAGCCCTGTATATTTTGAGCAGCATTTTCTATTCTGACAGAGACAGCTCGGTAGCATTTGATGTCTGCTTGCTGGTCATAGATAATGGTGCATCTTGGGACCATTGTCATCCCTGTCAATAAGATGGCCTGGGGGGACGTGCAACAAAGCTACCTTTTGATTCACCGTTTTCCCTTCCTTCCCAAGACATTTGTAAGCCCGTGGTCAGCTAGGTCACTTTATTTCATCCTGATGTGCCTTGATAATAGCATCATGTCTAACAAAAAATTTTGACAGCCCGTCGATGTACGTTTCTTTGCTTCCTACGTTGTTTTCTAGGCCTCCTCGATGTCAAAACAGCCTTTGAAAGCTACTGATTATGTTTGTTTGGACTCAATTTGACAAGATTCCTATTCTTTGAAGCAATTAAGCTCCTGAGGATGGGTCTTGGGATTTGAGCTAATTTTTTTAGCGTTGCGGGAAGCTACCAGAGCATGGCACACGCTTTGGCTTTCCTTTCCCCCCCGCTATCCCCCACCCCTCCTTTTGTTGTCGTTTCAAGGTTGTGTGTTCATTTTGCTTCTAGAAATACCTGAACCCAAAGGAAATTTGTTGAGCTTTAGGAGAAAATAAAAAAGGGAAAAGAAAAATCCACAGCTTAAAGCCCAAAGTTTTGCCTGTGGATCAATTTGTTTTGACAGAAAACAGCAAGTTTTGTAAGTTTAGGTAGTGAATTCTCTGCAAAATTTACAGGTTCACAGGTTTGCGGGTTAGAAGGGACCTCAGGGGGTCATCTAGTCCAACCTCTTAAAGCAGGATCCAGTTGAAATGAACTGGCCCAGAACCCTATCCAGCTGAGCCTTCACATTTTCTACAGCTGAGCGATCCCCCACTTCCCTTGGAAGACCATTCCTCTGTCTAACAGCTCTCAGCATGAACTTTCCTCTCCAACCCAGTGAGAATCTCTCCTGGAGCAACTTATAACCATTCCCCCTTGTCCTTTCTACAGGAATCCTTGTGAAAAGGGAGTCTCCATCCTCCTGGGAGTCACACTTGATGGACTGGACCATAGCAATAAGGTCCCCCCCTCAACTTTTTCTTCTCAAGGCTGAACAGACCCAGTTCTCTCAGCCTTTGTTCATATGGGAGGTCTTCCAGTGCCCTGCTCATCCTGGTCATCCTTCTCTGGACCCTCTGCATCTTTTTTGCCCAGTGGGGACCAAAACTGAATGCAGTACTCAAGGTGTGGTCTGACCAGCACTGAGTAGAGTGGCAAGGTAACATCTTTCTCTCTGCTGGTGATGCCCTTGTTAATGCAGCCCAGCATCCTGTTGACTGACCCTCTTTGCCTCAGCAGCACTCTGTTCACTCAGGCTGAGCTTGCTAGAGCAAGCTGTATGGACTGTCCACTTGCAGAATATCTATTAGTAGCTAATCTATTCAACCTCCTGCTGAAGAAGAGATGGCAAATAAACCATTTTGCTCAAGTGGCCACAGACAACAACTCACAGCCTGGCTTCCTTATGGTTTAAACTAGGCAATTTAGCCTCTTACAAATGGGATTCATGGATGCCTAGAATGGTTCAGGATGGAAAGGACCGTAAGGATCATCTAGTTCCAACCCCCCTGTTGTATCAGTGAGCTCGATTGTTAAATGGTGATACTGGAGTTCACTAAAGCATTTCCACAGCTACACAGCCATTCCTTTCTGGTAGTCACACAGAGAAGTTTGCATCCTGCCCTTGCAGCCATGGGCATGAAGCACACACTCGTTTCACTGGATGAGGGCTTTCTGTTTCTTTTCTTACAGATGGATTTATCACAGGTGATGGAATGGTAGAAAAGGGAAATGGTGATTTCCTGGTACAGAAATGAAAGGAAAACCCTTTCATTTCTCTTCTGGGTGATGTTTTAACAAGCTTTTGCTGCTTTCAAATATACACAACCCTAATCCCATATCTTCTATCAGCACAGAGTGGGAAAGGTCTTCCCTTTGAAAATAACCACCAGTAAAATGCCTCTTCTATTTTTACATCAATTTAAGGCCAGATCCCAAAGTGGTTCTGTGCATCCCAGGTCCAGATCCCACCTTATAAACAACAGTGCCCAGAAGCCTGAGTCTCTCGGACTCTGGAAGTGTTTGGATAGAGAATTTTGTCTTCATGTTGCCTTTCCAAGCAGCAGAAAAGCATCGAGAACTTCATGAGTGGTAGAATCCATGAGAGTGAGTGATCAGCTCCTCATTATTCCCTGGGAATTAGCAACAATCTCAGTTTCTTTTAGATAAGAGGAAGATAGAGGATGAACCCCCTTTATAAAGCCATTTGCTCTGTCTCACTGGAAGTAGTGTAACGGGTCAGTGCAATTGGAAAGCAGATTATTTTCCTGTTTTTTAGAGATTTCATTTAGTTTTAATATTATGACCAAAAAAATGACAGCCTCTCATTTCTTCACATTGTTGTTTTCATTCTGTGTTATTATTTGGGTTATATTACCTTCAAAATATAGAGTTAGCTAAGATAAAAATGACACTGAATAGTCACCAACTGCAAATTTATGCTTTTTTCTTACTCAAAATTGCACATTTCCCCCCAAATATTTGTAGATTCCTAGAATGGTTCAGGTTGGATGGGACCTCAAATATCACCTACTTCAAATCCCCCTGCCATGAGCAGGGACGCCTCCACTAGACCAGGGTGCTCAAGGTCTCAGCCAATCTGGTCTTGAACACTTCCAGGGAGGGGGCAGCCACAACCTCCTTGGGCAACCTGGTCCAGGGTCTCAGCACCGTCAGCAGGAAGAGCTTCCTCCTGACTTCCAGTCCAAACCACCCNTCTTCCACCTGACCCTCCTTTGGACAATTCAGCTCCATCTGTTGCAACCAGGTGCTGTCTTCTTCATAGAATCAGCACCCTCTCTCCTGCATTGCTCTCCACAGTTTGAGCTGAGGCCAATGATTTCAATCCATGCTGATGCCACCCAAGCCACATCTGAAGGCCTCTACAAAAGTAGTGAGGATGGAGAAGAACCGATGGGTTTGTTTTCTTTTCACTGGCTATTTTTTTAGAGCAATAGTGTACATTTCCACGATGCTTTTCTGCCTTTTAGAGTCAGTGCCTTTCCATCAGGCTATCTATAGTCCTTCAGGGCACTATGGTCTAGTTATTCTTTCATATTAAATGATTGGGTTATTACTTCTGTGTCTTTAGAATTTTTCATTTTCCTGATTTCTCCATATTAAAAAGATGATCAATTATAGCAGCTATTAAGGGCCCGATCTGGAATTCTTAATGCAGTAATTTTCCATTAAAGTTCCCCCTGACATAGATTTATACGGAATCTGATCAATTTCTCCTCAACCAATTCCTAGAGAAACTACAGAAAGCTGAATGAAATTAATCTGTTCAAATAATCAACGTGAGCCTAATCTTGTCAAGGAAGTGGTAGACGAGCGCGTTCTACTCGTCGCAGGACAGGAGTTAATGACTAATTATTAACCACCAAAGTGCAGTGGGATTTCCAGGCTCTGGAGGGATTTGGGATTGGACCCTATTTTTACTTCGCATTTGACTAGTCTGCAGGGTGAGGTTTTTTTCCTTCCACTTCTAATCTATTTGCTTTGACTTTAAGAAAAATTAATCTCTCCGTTCATGACAAATCTTAGTGCAGGATGCAGAACAGGCCCTTCATCAGGTGGAGAGACAAGCTCCAGCTTGTGTTTGAAATCAGGCTGCTGGTTTCATCACGGTGCTGATGAACCAAGAACCTCCAAGAACTACTGAGAAAAGTTGAGATACTTTGCTACATCCATCCTCAGCAAAACCAGCCCTCAATGACTGCTGGTTCCATTCACCAGTGGATGTGGGGCAGAGCACAGAACATAGAATCATAGAATCATTAGGGATGGGAAGGGACCTCTAAAGATCATCTAGTCCAATCCCCCTGCCACAGCAGGATCACCCAGATCAAGTCACACAGGAACA
>VZRI01002773.1:135469-152969 GCA_013397515.1 Upupa epops
CTGGAGCACTGGAACAGGCTGCCCAGGAGGGTTGTGTAGTCTCCTTCTCTGGAGTTGTTCAAGTCTCGCCTGGATGTGTTCCTGTGTGACTTGATCTAGGTGATCTTGCTGTGGCAAGGGGAATGTATTAGATGATCTTTTGAGGTCCCTTCTGATCCCTGAGGATTCTATGATTCTCTGAAAAGCAATTTAGATCCAGATGCAAACTGCTCGGGTCTGTCTGTATAAAACACAGCATGGGGCAAAGCATCCCTTGTGTTCAAACGTGTTCCAAATCCTGCTAATGATTTATTACATCAAGGGCTGCAACCTATGTTTCCCAGGTGACCGTGAATGAGCGTAACCTGATTGTTAAACAAGCTCCCTCACCTAATAAACATGCTTTATTTGATGTAGGAAAGCCCAGCAAGGAGGTGTGGGGGGCCAGTTAGATTGTTTCACGGAGACACTGGGGCTGGAGGGTTGAGCTCAGGTATTGCCCTTTCACAGGAGCTCGCCTGAACTTCAGGACCCTGCAGATGAAGAGTCAGGAGGGTGATGATTTTCTTGATATCTGAGCTGCTAAATCTGCTACACAACTGCTTTTTGGCTGAGAGCACATCGCTGCCTGCTGTGAAGCCCTAATCAGGGCTTGGGTGTTTTGTGAGCTGAAGTTTGTGGTTCACAGCCAGTGACAGCAGTGAGGACATGACAGGCACATGGAGACAGACAGACAGACAGACAGACACATGGATTTCATTTTCAGGATCACTTTAAAAATTTCAATTTATCAAATGTGTATTGAGAAGTCATTGACACCGCACTGTGATTCGCTCCCGTGCCTCATCATCTTCTCTTTGCCATAAGCTTCTGGGGGGTGAAGGGGCTGGTTCTGATGGGATGGAATTCAACGTATAAAACAGTTCAACAAGCATTTTCAGCTGTTGAATTCGTGTCGACCATACTTTTATTTCTTAAGCACTGACAAAGTAATGGCAGTGCTTATGTGTATGAACTGTGACCTTAAAATTTTCCTATTTGGGGGTTATTTGTTTGGCCACTCCACCACTTGGCAGGCATTTCACAAAGTAGAAGCAGCTTGCGATCACGTTCAGCACTCTTTACCATAAAAACTTCCCGAAACATTGAGTGTGGGGATCATTTTCAGCTTCCCCCCTTCTTAATTGCCTTAATACTCCTCTTGAGGAGAGGGACATCAATGTGTATGTATACACAAAGGAATTCAATTAATATTTTGATATCCTAGGTGGATTATTGTATAATTTATTATATATATAAATATAAGATGCAGGGGGCTTCTTTCCCTGACTTTTTCATCTGATGCTGCATGATGAGGCATGGCTGAAGGTGGATGAACCAGAGACTCTTCCAGGAGTAGCAACAGGGAGGAAATCTCTGACCCATTCTGTAATCATCTGAAACCTGGATTCAGCATCCTCACTATGGGATGCAATCTATAGACACGTAGACATCTCAGAAACCTCCTCTGGAATGTATCAACACCCATGGACCACTGTTAACCCCATCCATGAGATGAGTTTGGTGATTCTTGGGTCCTAACTTTGGTGTTTTAAGGCTGTTGATGGCTTGATCAACGCTGAGGTATCTTCAACTGGATACACAACTGGAGTTCTTAGCAGATAGAGAAAAACAGATGACCATGTAGCAGCAGAGATCCTTTCCCTGCACCTCATGGAGTGCTTGGGACTTATTGCAAGAGTTTCACTGGCTTGGAAACAGCTTTTCCGTGTAAGGAAGCCTGAATTGTTTGTTTTCTAAAAAATCCATCCTCACTAAACCATTCTTCGAAAAAAAACAGGAAAAAAAGACCCCTTCTGCCAATTTCTTCTCTCTTACAATTTCACCTTGCAGTTCATCGTTTGTAAAGGTACTCACACACACACGTACAAGGTCTGGAGCACATTAGGGACTAATGGTCCGCATGAGCTCTTCGTGCAGCCTATTTTTATTGTTGTTTCTTTTCAAACTAAGCCTAGACTAAAAAAAGCCTCCTTCTTTTTTTTAATGCAAACCAGTCAAATAGAAATCCCAAACAAACAGTCCTTGGAGAATACGTTCAGGGTCTCATTTTAGCCCGCGGCTGGTTTTCACAGCTCCTTTACAACTGCAGCACTGGCTTTGGATGGAAAGGCTGGCTCAATTGGAACTCCAGCAAGGTTAGCGGGCATCCCCATGCTGTAGGCACACTGAATTACATTGCAACTAAAAGGCTTCTATAAAGTAACTCTAATGGTTTTTAGGCTTCACTGGAACTGCTGCCCTATTCAAACACTCAAATGTTCTCAGAAAGAAGGGGTGAAACAACACAAAGTCAATTTCCTGAGACAAGTTTCTTCTCATCTTTATATGAAACCTCCTCTGTTCTAGCTGACACCCAGTGCCCCTTGTCCTAGCGTTGGGTGCCCCTGAGCAGAGCCTGGCTCCTTCCTCCTGACACCCACCTTTTCCATATTCATCAACATTCGGGGGGTGACCCCTCAGGTTCCTTTTTTCTGAGATCAAGACATCCAGCTCCCTCAAACTTTCCTCATCAGGGAGATGCTGCCTTCCCTTCATCATCTGTGCTGGACTCTCTCCAGCAGCTCTGTGTCCTTCTGGAACTGGGGGGGGCCCAGAGCTGGACACAATAATCCAGATGTGGTCTCACCAGGGCAGAACAGGGAGGAGGAGAAACTCTCTCCATCTACTCACCACCCCCTTTCTAACCCACCCCAGGATACTATTGGCCTTCTTGGCCACAAGGGCCCATTGCTGGCCCCTGGTCATCCTGCTGGCCAACAGGAGACCCAGCTCCCTTTCTCCTGTGCTGCTCTCCAACATGTCACTTCCCAACCTGTACTGGTCCCTGGGGTGCTTGTCTCCCAGATACCAGACTCTACGCTGCCCTGGTTGAATTTCATCCGGTTCCTCCCTGCCCAACGTTGCTGAGGTTTGAATTCTTTAACATTTTTGTTTGCTCTGAATCGTTTTTTTCCCCCAAATTTCACTTAAAAACTAAAACCCACTGACACTCTACTCTGAAAGTGTCGAAGCCAAACACATCATTCCTGAACCACATTTCATCTCAGACAAATAGGAGGAAAAGCTCATCCTTGTGGTCCTTTTCATCAGATGAGATCTGAATTGGTGATGAGATGGGTTCCCAGAATTTTAATTTTTCTGTCTGAAATGCACGAGTAATTAGAGAAAAACTTCCTTCACCCCTCCTCTGGGGTGAGGTAGGGGAACAAATGACACATCAGCCATCATTTAACTGATAGGTAAATAGAATCATAAGACCATAGACTCATTAGGGATCGGAAGGGACCTCAAAAGATCATCCAGTCCAATCCCCCTGTCACAGCAGGATCACCCAGACCAAGTCTCACAGGAACACATTCGGGTGGGTCTGGAACGTCTTTAGAGAAGGAGACTCCACAACCCCTTCTGGGCAGCCTGTGCCAGTGCTCCAGTACCTTCCCTGGGTAAAAGTTCCTGATAATATTTAGATGGATCCTCCTCTGTTCCAGCTTGCACCCATTGCCCCTTGTCCTATCACCACATGACCTGGCTCCATCCTGGGCAGCCTGTTCCAGTGCTCCACTACCCTCACTGCGTAGAAGTTCCTTCTGATATTGATATGGAACCTCCTGTGTTCCAGCTGGCACCCACTGCCCCTTGTCCTATCCCCAGATGACCTTGAGAAGAGCCTGGCTCCATCCTCCTGACACCCACCCCTCACATCTTTATAGATGCTAAGTTTGAATTCTGAGTTGTTTTCCAGCCTGTGATTTGAGACACTGCACACTCTTTCCCTGGTCCTACTAGGCCAGTTGGAGCCTTTCAGAGCTGCTGGGTGCCCTCATGAAGAGCCAAGGCATTAATTCAGCCTTAGTCTGTTTCTGTTTCCCTTTTGATTCTAAAAAGATATAAATCACATCAAATATTTAGGCAAACTTTGCTTTGATTCCTACCTATCTGAGAGAGGCTGCAGTGAGGTAGGAAATGAAAGGGAAAAGTCTGTTTTATAGGATCAGAGAATATCCTGGTTGGAAATGACCTACTGGATCCCCTAGTCCAACCATCCTCACACCAACAAAAATCCTCTAAACCTGAGAGCCTGACAAACACAACCTAACACCTTCAGTTCGACTGCATCCTGAAGGACTGTAAAGCCACAAGTGAAAGACAGGGAAAAACCACTGCAACTCCAGTGCTGATCCTGTAATTCAGTGTAGATGAGAAATGTGAGAACTGGGGGAGAATCCTTCTGCAAAGGATTGAAAGTCTGAGATTTCAGGCAGGATGGATCGTGTGGGTGGATCGAGTCTTGGTGCCCACCCTGGTGGGGCAGATCACCGTTTCATGTGCCTGGGGTGTCACAGGATCTAATGGGTTGCAGTAGACAATCACAGAAATACAATCATAGGATAATCCTGGTTGGAAAGGAGCTCCCACATCCCCGTGTCCAACCATCCCCACCCCCACAAAATCCTCAATACTGAAGAGACTGGCAAACACAACCTGACCCCCTCCCTGCTGGCACTCAAGCAGGGTGGGAAGCACCATGGCCACACAGTTCTTCAACACCTCCAGGCATGGGGACTCCACCACCTCCCTGGGAAGGCCCTGCCAGTGCCCAATCACTCTGCAAAGAATCTCTTCCTCAGATCCAGTCTAACCCTCCCCTGCCTCAACTGCAGAGCAGTGCCCCTGCTTTTGGCAGCAGGCACCAAGGAGAAGAGGCCAACAGCCACCCCTCCACACCCTCCCTTCAGGGAGGTGCAGAGGGCAGGGAGATCCCCCCTTAGCCTCCTCTTCTCCAAACTGACCCTGTCCAGCTTCCTCAGCCTCTCCTCACACAATTGATTCTCTGAACACCTCTTGAGCTTGGTAGCTCTCCTTTGGACCTGTTCCAGCGTCTCCAAGTCTTTCCTATCAGGAGGGGCCCAGAACTGAACAGAANCTTTGGACCTGTTCCAGCATCTCCAAGTCTTTCCTATCAGGAGGGGCCCAGAACTGAACAGAATTGAGACCTCCCAAGAGTCGAATACAAGGGCAGGAGAACTCCTCTTCTTCTGGAATAGGAATAGGAGGGGAGCATTAGCTGTAGTTAGCAGTAACTCAAAGATGGGAGATGTGAAAACCCACAGTAGTGATTTTCATTTCATTTTTTTCCTTTTTTCTTTTCATTTTTTCTTTTCCTTGTTTTTTAAGCTGGGCCTATCCTGCCAAATGTTCCCTTGAAAACGATAACAAAAGTTCCATTCCTGGAACGAATTGTTTCTACAAACCATGATCCTAGAAATACAAACATGGATAAATGGTCCCATTTTAACTTTGAATGCGGTATAACTTACTGAAAACAATCTGACAGTCTGCCAGCTTGCCTTCAACAATGGCACAATCCCAAAACTAAGGCATACAGTGGGGGAAGGCAGCAGACTTTAGAAATAATTTCACAACCGAAAAGGTAAGAGTGGAAAAAACCACCCAAAACCCAAATCAAACAACACAGCAGAAAGAGGAGATGGGATAAAACACATGGGTAAGGCATCTTCTGTAGCATCTTCGACAGCATGGGTGTATTTGAGTTTCTTAAGAGAGACCATGGAGAGAGGACACCCTGTGTATGGGTATGGTACTGGCTGGTGGCAGCACCCAGAGGTTGGGGCTGTGTCCTGAGAATTTTAGGTTTTAAGCTGGAAAAGTGTCAATCTAGCTTAGGCACCAGGAGAAATTTCTTGAATCTGAGGGTCTTGGATCCCTGGAACAGTTGGTCTAAAGAGGTGGTAGATGCCCTACCCCTGGAGACATTCAAGGTTGGGCTGGATGGGGCTCTGTGCAATCTGGTCTGGTGAGTGATGGCTCTGCTTGTTTCAGGGAGATTGAACTAGAATCATAGAATCATTAGGGTTCGGAAGGGATCTCGAAAGATCATCCAGTCCAGTCCCCCTGCCACAGAGGATCACCCAGACCAAGTCACACAGGAACAGATCCAGGTGGGTCTGGAACATCTCCAGAGAAGGAGGCTACAAAACCCCCCTGGGCAGCCTGTTCCAATGCTCTGGTAGCCTCCCTGGAAAAAGTTCCTGATAATATTGATATGGAACCTCCTCTGTTCCAGCTTGCACCCATTGCCCCATGACCTTGAGCAGAGCCTGGCTCCATCCTCCTGACACCNTGGATGCTGTTGGCCCTCTTGGCCACAAGAGCACATTGCTGGCTCATAGTCATCCTGCTCTCCACTAGGACCCCCAGGTCCCTTTCTCCTCCACTGCTCTCCAACAGGTCAGTCCCCATACTATCCTGGTCCCTGGGATTGTTCTTGCCCAGATGCCAGACTCTCCCCTGACCCTTGTTGTACCTCATTCAATCTCTCTTCAATGCATTCCTTGTGGCCCACCAACACTGTGGCCATGAGGACTTATTAGAAAACACAGTTGAGACAGGCATGCAGCTACTATGAACACTTTAAGATGATACCCACAACCAGTTTGTGCTTGTGAGTCTTGTGCTGAGCTTTAATTGTATGTAAACTCATACCAAATATTTACATCGTGGCTTGGAAGAGTGCGAGGAGATCGCCCTGGGTCAAGAGAGCTTCTGAAAAGAGACAGATCTCAATCTGCCTCCAGCTGCAAAGGATATCAAAAGCAGCTGGACCCTGACCCTCGCTGTCTTATTGCACTTTTGCCATGAAAAGACTCTTGCTGGTTTGGGGGAAATAGAATTTTTCTGAACTAATTACCCTTTCTTTTGAAATCCTTTTCTTTCTCCCTAAATTCCAGCTCGACCTGAGACACTGTTCTCTTCAAATTCCAATGGGGATCAATGCTTTTTTGTGAAATCCCTTGGCAGGGGCCAGCACAGCAAGATTTTAGGGGGGAAAAATGCCAGGGAAATTGTTTTACATGGTCAAATCATAGTGAGACATAGATAAAGCAGCGGTTCACGCACTGTAAGGGTAGTTTACCCTCTTATTATTCAGAATGTAAAAGAGCCCCCAAAAAAGGCCTTGATAATGCATTCCTACTTTTCACAACGTCTCTTCAGCAATACCACCCCATCGCGCCACAGTTCAAGTATCCTACTAATAATATTAGTCAGAATACTCGCTCCCGAAGCAATTTTCATCCCCTCCAAAATATAAGCCTTCGATGCAATATCCCTCATTTAACAACCATTAGTGCCTCTGCCATCTGAGATCCAGCGTACCTAGCAATGATTTCTTTTCACCCATTGTTCGAGCTGATTTCACGTTGCCCGCAGTCCCGTACTAATCATGGGGAGCGCGATCCGCGCCGCGCTCGCCAGATCTGTTTTAACTTCAGGCGCCGCACAATTGACACCAGAAAGAACAGAAATTATAGATGTTCTCTTCGCTCGCGAGATAATAAGCTAGAGTTTCAAAAGAGAAAAGAAGAAAGAAAACAACAACCAACCCCTTGACCAATTTTGCATTGAGAAAGCGAGTTCATTTCTTATACCTAGACTAAACCGGTGCCTTAATTATCCCACAGTAGGTTGATTACAGGCAACACTACACAAAATCTATACGTCTTGTTTGGCAATGTATCAAACTAAAGCACATTGTCAACCCAGCGTTAACTGTTTTCCTGGGATTCTTATCATTCCGGGCACTCTCAGCTCCCACTGGGCCAAATGATATGATCCATGCTCTGCCCGTAGCAAGGGAAACTCCCACCACGCTCCAGAGCCGGTGGGAATAAGTACCTTGGCGTTCAATAGCAACGTGTAAACACACAAAGAGTCAAAATCTTGCAAATGAGGGATTCATTACGAAATATTCACACAGCTTGCCTGAGTGGGCCTCGCAGCAGAGCGGCGAAGTCCTCGGCTCTTTATAAATAGGGACCGCACCGTGCGGGGTACGCGCAGTGTCCTCGCGGCGCAACGAACAGATGAGCCAACTCCCGAGTCCTGTTTCTCTGTGCTAATTTCTCATCTAAACTCTTAATTGCACAGCACTTCACATTCGGAGGTATATAAATACATTTTTTCAGATGTACACTGTGCTAATGGTATGCATGGGAGAACAGGAGCCTTCCTTGGCAGGACTGCTCAATAGCAGAAGCGAAAAACCCATCTCTCCAAACTCTGTTGCAGAGAAGTGAAAACCCCCCAAGAATTACCGAGAAAAGTTGAGATACTGTGCTACATCCATCCGCAGCAAAACAGCCCTCAATGACTGTCTGGGTCTGTGTTGCTGCTGGTTCCGTTCACCACTGGATGTGGGGCGGTGACAGTCATGAACCTCCCTGATGAAGAAAGGCTGAGGGAGCTGGGTCTCCTGAGCTTGCAGAAAAGGAGGCTGAGGGGGGACCTCATATGAATGTCTACAGATATGTGAGAGGTGGGTGTCAGGAGGATGGAACCAGGATCTTCTCAAGGTCATCTGCTGACAGGGCAAGAGGTGCAAGCTGGAACAGAGGAGGTTTCATAACAATATCAGCAGGAATTTCTTTCTACGGAGGGTAACAGAGCGCTGGAACAGGCTGCCCAGAGTAGGTTGTGCAGTCTCCTTCACTGGGGATATTCAAGACCTGCCTGGATGTCTTCCTGCGCAACTTGGTCTAGATGATGCTGCTGTGGCAGGAGGACTGGACTGGATGATCTTTCCAGGTCCCTTCAAATCCCTAATTATTCTAAGATTCTATGGTTTCATAGAATGGACTAAATTGGAAGGGATCCCCGTGCAGTGAGCATGGGCATCCTCAGCTAGATTGGGTTGCCCAAAGCCCTGCTAAGCCTCACCTTGCATATCTCCAGGCCTCAGACACTTCCCTGGGCAACCTGTTCCAGTGTTCAATCTTCCTCCTGCTAAAGAGCTTCTTCTGAACATCCAGTTCAAATCTGCCCTTCTCTAAGGTGAGACCATTGTTCCTCATTCTATCACTATAGGCCTTTGTAAACAGGCCCTCTGCATACACAAAGGGAAACCATGATGCTGAAACCTCTAAATATTTTATATATCAGAAAAAATCAGGTTTGTTTATTTGGAGGCTTGATACCACTACTGCTAATCGAGGAGCAATCTGCAGGGACCTCTGGGGACCTGAACTAACTCATTAGTGCAGGTGTACCTACTCTATTGCTCCTGTTAGAAGACACCCACCCATGAAGGTCTATGTAAATAGTAATTCTTTTTGTCTATTATTAGTTAATAAATCTTCCTCAAAGGATTTTTAGCCTGTTTGTTATAGGTTAGTATTTCTCTTTACATCATAAAATAACAGACTGATTTGGGTTGGAAGGGACCTTAGAGTTCATCTCTTCCAACCCTCTGCCACAGGCAGCAATGCCTCTCAACTGGACTTGGTTGCTCAGGGTGTCATACAAACTGGCCTTGAATAGCTTCATCTATGGGATAACCACAACCTCTCCAAGCAGTTGATTCCCAGTCTCTCCACCCATGCAGAAGAACTCCATAGAATCATGAAGGATCAGAAGGGACCTTGAAAGATCATCCAGTCCAATCCCACTGCCACAGCAGGATCACCCAGACCAAGTCGCACAGGAACACATCCAGGCGGGTCTGGAACGTCTCCAGAGAAGGAGACTCCACAACCCCCCCTGGGCAGCCTATTCCAGTGCTCTTGGACCCTCCCTGGGAAGAAGTTCCTGCTGATATTTATAGGGACCCTCCTCTGTTCCAGTTTGCACCCATTGTTCCTTGTCCTGTTACCAGGTGTCCTTGAGCAGAGCCTGGCTCCATCCTCCTGACACCCAGCCCTCACATGAATGAGGTCCCCTCTCAGCTTCCTCTTCTCCAAGCTCAAGAGACCCAGCTCCCTCAGCCTTTCCTCATCAGGGAGCTGTTCTACTTCCTTCATCATCCTACTGTTCATTAATGGTTAATGGTGATTAGAAAGCCAAATGTTTTCCATTCCACAGCAAAGGCCTCCCTTTCATCCCTGCTTCCCCAAACTTTTCCCAGGTACCGCGCCGGCTGCCATCTGTATGAAGAGCTGGTATCTTTTCCTTTCTGAGATTGATAGGTAGGACCATATGGCAGATAGGATGCTCAACTTTGCAACACTGAAGGCTTTTTTGTCATCGTGCCAGGAGCTTGAGGGCCACACCTCATTTGCATAGTCATTTACATACTGGTTTTATTTTAAACAAGCACGCATAGTTAGGTGGACGGGTGTTGCTTTCTCTTTGATAGATGTACAGGCATTATTTGCCATTTGAGCTCCTCAGCAATAAAAAAAATAAAGCTGTAGTTGAATCCACCCTGCAATTATTATTATTTATTGGTGCTATTGCTGTGCTCAGGGGAGGAAAGCTTCAAGAGCTTCTCTAATTAGTCAAAGAAATCCCACTAATGTACTTTGTACCAGGTGATTGGGAAACGTTTCCTTTTCCAAATTTCACGGTCATGGGTTGCTCTTTTTTTTTCTCCTCTTCAGAAACTGTGTTTTATGCAGGGAACTGTATTTTTTTCCTCTTTGGAAATGACTGTAGAAATATTTGTGATCTCAAAAGACACTACAGAAACCAGAGGTATTAGACACAAATAAATGTCTCTTCTATCTGTGAATTCGCTGTCTCTGATCTCAGCCTAAAATAGTCATCTGTAAAGCCAAGAATCATAGAGTCATTAGAGATCAGAAAGGACCTTGAAAGATCATCCAGTCCAATTCTCCTGCCACAGCAGGATCACCCAGACCAAGTCACACAGGGACACATTCAGGTGGGGCTTGAATGTCTTCAGAGAAGGAGACTCCACAACCCCACTGGGCAGCTTGGTCCAGTGCTCCAATACCCTTATTGTGAAGACATTTCTTCTGATATTAATATGGAACCTCCTCGGTTCCAGCTTGCACCCCTTGTCCTATCCCCAGAAAACCTTAAGAAGAGCCTGGCTCCATCCTCCTGACACCCACCCTTCACATCTTTATAGACTTGAATGAGGTCACCCCTCAGCCTCCTCCACTCCAAGCTCAAGAGACCCAGCTTTCTCAGCCTTTCCTCATCAGGGAGCTGCTCTACTTCCTGGGATTGCCCAGCTGCTGTGATTTAGTTACTACTAACCTTTAACCAGGTTTTACCATTTAACTAATCCTTCCCCTGAACTCCATAAAAGTAGCTTGCAGGAGCTTCTAGCTTCTTTTTTTAACTGGGCTGCTGCATGAAAATCACCCAGGAAGGGATGCTGTCACCTTCAATTTTCCAGAGCTTGCTGTGGTCATCAAAGGCTTGTCTAAGGTAACTGGGGTCTCCCTGGATGTATTAGGGTCTTTCTATAAGGACCAAGTTCTCCTTGTTCATCTATTAGTGGAAAATTAATTAATAATAATTTAATATTAAAACAAAATCTCTTGAAGGGTGAGAATAAATTCCTCTAAGTAGAAGAAAATCAATGCATGCAACAGCTGAGAGAGGGCTTGGGTCCTTCAACTTATTGTTGCTCAAGATGCAACCACCTGTTTGAGCATCTCCATCTCTCAGACAGGGAGAGAGTTTATTGCTATTATATTTGACAGCAGAAATTCATCAGCTGATGACTGTATTGATCCTTCTTGTAGTTGGCTGTGTAGTCTGATGTGAAGTCAGCTTTTTCAGATCTCAGCTAACAGTGAAGGAACCAGATTTCTTTTTCCTTGTGCTTCACTATGCTTTGTGAGTAGCAAACCTGCAGCAGCTTTTGGGATGGTTAAATTGACTCTGAGAGTTTGTCTTGGAAGGAGCTTGCTGTTTGAAAGGATTTATGATTTGATGAAAAAAGAAAAGAGGAGTCTGTGGGTGGGAATTTCATACCTTATCCAGCAGGAGTTTCTAACAAAGACAAGTGTTGACTTAATCTGAAGTGAGATTAAAGACTTGGATACCTTACACCCTACTAAAGGAGGTCTGAATGGTGTAGAAAACCTTGATGTGAGTTATCTGTGGGGTTAAGACACAGCAGTCCTCAAACAGATGGTAAAGATGGCTTTTTCTTAAGGTTTGGCTCAAAATATATGAGAGGGGATGTTGGAGTCATGGGGGGCTGGACCGTCTTGGGCATCTGATCAGTAGCCAGGCTCAGATTTATAGGCACAATCAAATCTTATGGGGGAAATTGAGTTTTAAATGTGTTATCAAAAAAATGGGTGGCCTTAGAGACTGCCAAAGGAGAAGCTGAGGACAGGGGCAGTAAGAGACAACAGTGCTTTGGCCATCCTTATAATTCTTTAGTGTGAATAGCAGTATGATTGATGCAGTAATAGCTGCAGTGCCGGAGGGATTTGATACCCAGAGGGAATCAATTAACTGGATTTTGGATATTGGAGCATTAAGACCTTTGCCTAGGTCATCACATTGATATGTAGGTGCAAATGGGAGAGTGTGACTCTTCTCTGGTTGTCATTGACTGGAGATACTGAGAACAAGGCGTACATCCAAATTTGCACACAGAGTGTTGAGCCTAAAAGATGGCTGGAGAAGAGTTGGTGAGCCTGGCCCAGACCTCAGGCTGTCAGGTGGTAGGTAAGAAAAAGCCTATTTAGAGCAGCTCCTGGCTTCTTTGCACTCCTTAGCGGGCAAATTACATCTATCTGACATCTTCATTATTGATTTAGGGGTGAATGATGCTGTGGTTTGCTGCGGAGTGACATTGAGTGAGGATTTATTAGGAAAGCTTGGTCGTATCCAACCTCCTTGCAAGGAGGTAGAAAGGGGAGGTGTCATCACTCATTCATGAATCACCACTGAACTAAGCATTTATGATCAGCTACCCGTGATCTGGGAAGACAACAGTGTTTCTTCTGGACTTTCCTGGGGTAGGGGGTCTCAAACAGAAGAGATTGAAATGAATGGGGGGGATATTACAGCAGTGAGTTTTTCCCTTGATGAACTAGGACTTTCTTGTCAGGTCATCTTCTCCTTGTCTAGCTAAAGACAGATGGCTGTGGCCTTCAAAAAACTCTTTTACAGCTGATGTCTGCGTTTTGTGGTCTTACTCATCTGCTGGTGGATATTCCCAGTACTTTGATATCTTTACCAATCTTAGCTTTGACTGCAGGAACTCTGTAGCTGAGGAGTGAAGAATGACAGGTTTCACAGAAACTTTTCCCGGGGTGTCTGGAGAGGGAGGATTTGCTCAGTGTTGGCCAATTACACACTTGAGGGAGTTATGAAGTTGAAGACATATTTAGTTGTATGACTAAATTCTCTAAAATAAGAAGTAGTAATGGAAAAAGTAGTGAAAACTTTGAATGATGCAAAGTCTCTTAAACTTCACTCTGAGTTGCTTTATCTTCCAAATATTTCTTCTTCACTTTTCCTTATTGCTATGCCTTAATCCACTTTATTCTCCAATAATCATCTTTGCTAGTGTCCATAATATTTAACCTAGTCATTTTTTCCTGGTCCCAGGCTTTCTTCCATTATCCTTTCTTTCATTTCAGCGAGACCTGGGCAGAGAGAAAATAAAATGAAGTAAAACAAGGGTGAGTGTAGAGTCTGGCATCTGGGTAAGAACAACCCTGGGTACCAGTATAGGTTGGGGACTGACCTGTTGGAGAGCAGTGGAGAAGAAAGGGACCTGGGGTGTCCTAGTGGACAGCATGGTGACTCTGAGCCAGCAATGTGCTCTTGTGGCCAAGAGGGCCAACAGCATCCTGGGGGGCATTGCACAGTGGGTGGTTAGCAGATCGAGAGAGGTTCTTTTTCCCCTCTACTCTGCACTAGTAAGACCTCATCTGGAGTATTCTGTTCAGTTGTGGGCCCCTCTATTCAAAAAGGACACATTGCTGCTGGAGCGTGTCCAGTGTAGAGCAATGAAGATGATGAAGGAAGTACAACAGCTCCTTGATGAGGAAAGACTGAGGGAGCTGAGTCTCTTGAGCTTGGAGAAGAGGAGGCTGAGGGGGACCTCATTCATGTCTACAAATATGTAAGGGGTGGGTGTCAGGAGGATGGAGCCAGGCTCTTCTCAAGGTCGTCTGGTGATGATGAGGAGGTTCTGTATCAATATCAGAAGGAACCTTCTTCCCAGGGAGGGTAACAGAGCACTGGAACAGGCTGCCCAGGGGGGTTGTGGAGTCTCCTTCTCTGGAGACGTTCCAGACCCACCTGGCTGTGCTCCTGTACAACTTGGTCTGGGTGATCCTGCTGTGGCAGGGGGTTGGCTTGGACGATCTTTTGAGGTCCCTTCCAATCCCTAATGGTTTTGTGATTTATTATCCCTTTCCACGGGACTCACTGTGGTCTTCTGCTCTATATTCCCTACACTTAAACTCAGGTTGTTTGGGATAAAGTCAGAAACTCCCCTATAGAAGTAGCTATTTAAATTATGTGTGAATTTTTAAAATTCACCTGCCTTTTTTTAAATTTTAATGATTTCAGAATTTTTAAGATTCTCGTGGTTGCATTGTTGGCATTGCAGTCTGATTTTTCTTTTTTGTTGGATTCTTAGTAGTTTTTTTACCCTCTAGCTCACCCTTTAAGGAAAGGATTTTAGAAAACGCTTGCTTTCAATGTTATTTTATTTGTATTTTCTAATAATTCCCTTGCAATAATTTTTTTTGGTGTCTCTGTGCATTGTAAAAATCTAATTTCACTGAAAAAGATCAATCTGCCTGTAAAAGATTAGAGGGTTGTAAAATCCTGAAGTCACCCAGGTTGGAAAGCACCTCTGGACATCATCTAGTCCACCCCCAAAAGGTTAGACAAACAGTCTAAGGTAGATGAATTACATTGTTATCCCCTTTATCCCAAAAGGATGTGTTTTTTTCACATTAATTTAAACTTCATGATAGTTGATGGTGTTTTATAACACTAAATCTTTCAGTAAGACACTATGAAAGTGATCTGAATTCAGTGACCTCACATGAGCAGGACAAGATTCCTTGTGCTGTGGATCCAGTTTTATCCCTGTTTCCTTCCATGGGAACAGACAGCAAGGATGTTGATTCCTTTCAACATCTTTCCAGCGTGTGTGTGTGTGCTTCCAGAGCTAAGGAAAAGAGCAGAAGCAGAGTATCTCTCTCAGGTTCCTGACTGTAAGGATTGTGAATAACAGTGTTTGTTACATTAATTCAATTGGAACAATCATGCCACCTGCAGTCACGTCTCCACATGCTGTCGGTCGCTCAAGCCAGTCTCCTCTTTCCCAGCCAGGGTGGTTGCCCAAAGAGCTACAGAATCACCCCCTCCTCAATATTTTATTATTAGTTGACAACACCACTCAATCGTGTTCAGATAGCCTGGTGAACGGGCATGAAAAGAAGACTGAAACAAGAACCTCCGAGGGGTAGGGCTTCGTTTGGTTTCATCTCGCTGTTGTTTATCATTTAAGTTGAATTCCTGGAAGCCACATTGCGAGCTGGAGTGAAAGTATGACCCGATTACAGGAGAACCAATAAAACCAAAAGCCCTTTAGAGCACTGACAGCATTCGATAATTGTGTCAATGCTGCTTTAAAAGTTTCAGTTCCTACAGCATCTCCAGTCCCAAAGTGTCTCATCCGCTTTCTAATTTTCCACAAGATGCTTTTAATATTTTGAGATTGATATTGAACCACAGGGGTCTAAAAGGTTTCAAAAGATCTTGCATATGCATTTGGAAGCAAACGATCAATTAGATTAATAAAGGGGAATTGTAATTTATATATGAAGCCTGTAAACTCTTGCCGAGAGGTAGGGAATAAGAAACGAGGCGATGCTCACAGCTTGGGGAGAGCCAGGATTGGAGGGGAGGAAACAAACACAGTCAGCAGGAAAACGAGACTTGCAGTCAGCACTAGTTTTGTACCATTAATCCAGCTCTTCCTGTTCCAAACATGGGAGAAATGGGAAGAAAATGATGAATTTAATGTAGCAGCACCTGTCAAGGTAATTATCGTCTGAAGCCTGTTCTACGCTGGGAATGGCTCTATTCAAGAGAAAAAAGCCAACAAAGGAAAAGCTTGTAAATGGGAAATAGTTATTAATTTCTATGAGCTGTCCTGTTCTGGTTGAAGTAGCGCCTTCAGGCTCTTCCTTGCAGTTGTACTGGCATCTTTTCTGCTGTTTCCTTCCTGATGAATCATTGGATTGTCACTTTTATGTTTCCTTAACCGATAGTCATCAACCTTTGCTTAATCATCTTCTTCCTCCAGCACTGCTGGCAGAGTCCCCTTCCTGCTCTGGGGCTCCTTGGGGCTCCCCAACACCCTGGGGGGAGTCGCAAACTCTGCAGGGTGTCCCATGTTAGTGCTTGAGCCACCAGTAGGATCTGTCAGCAGAAGCGGTCAGGAAAAACTGAATATAGGCTGCTTCTGTCAGAAAATGCATTTCTATCACAGTAGAAGTTTTCTCTCAAGAAATCTCTCTGCTGACTTGCTCCTGCGAAGAAAATCAGCGGCAGAAATCACAAGTTTTCTTTAAAAACTCGTGTATTTTCATGTTTAAGTGATTTTCCACCAAAAAATAAGCCTTTTTATTTTTTGAAGAGCGTCGTAAACCCCCCTCAAGTAGAAATGAAGTGTTTTACTCGACCCAACCCATTTTATTTCCAGACTGGTCTTTGTTAAAAATCTTTAATGATGGAGTTTTGATCCTGTCAAACCTCTCGCAATGCTTTGCGAAATGGGTTTTCTATCCTCTGCAGGGTTCGATTTATTGGGCTTAGGACTGGGTTTTTAGCAGCTCCTTATGTTTAGGTATGTGTTTCTGAGTGCCTAGTGACAGATCCAAGCTCTTCTGCATTCGCTCTGTGCTGGTTAGGATGAAGCCAAATCTGCTATGGAAATCTTATGATCATCTGAACATGAAATTGCACTGAAATGACTAAAGTTTACGAACAGGGCCATATGTTTTCTTGCAAGAATTGGCTTGCTTAAGGCCAGCGCAGACCCCAACCAGCCTGAGCACGTTGCTGTAGGTAGTTTTACAGGTTTCATGAAGCTTCTGAAGTGTTTGGTGTGCAATAGAGCTGACAAGATTACTGCGTACAGCCCGTGCCTTCGGCACTGTTTTCTAGCTGGTTCTTCCACTCATTTCTCTCTTTGCAATCTGTGCAAAGAGTTAGGCTTAAATCTTCACAAGCTGAGCAGCTTTTTCCATTAATTATAGCTGAACCCTCAGCGCAATGATGCTGAGCTCACACACCCACCACATCCATCACAGTTACGTTTGAAGTGTTGACTTACACCGGTCGCCAAACCTCTTCTTCCTCCTCTCTGGTTACTCTGAGCTCTCGGGAAGAAGTTTGCTGGCTCAAAGCATTGGGCACGTGGAGGCAGGTGGGTCATGGGCTGCCTGTATTTACCTGTTCCCATCAACAGCACCCTCAAGTGATGTCCAGTCTCTTTCCCCATTCTTCAGTATCTGGAGAGTTCTCGATGGAATCACAGGGTTCAGAGTGACCCCCAGTCCAACTCCTCTACATTAAGCAGGGCCATCACTCACCAGACCAGACTGCCTAGAGCCTCATCCAGCCTGACTTTGAATGGCTCCAGGGATGGGGCCTCCAGCACCTCTCTGGGCAGCCTGTTCCAGGGATTCCCCTA
>VZRI01002773.1:157969-170849 GCA_013397515.1 Upupa epops
GGCACTGAATTTCACCGCTGGAGTGAGTGCAGAGGAGGGCAACGAAGCTGGGGAAGGGTCTTGAGAATAGATCTTAGGGGGAGTGACTGAAGGATCTGGGTGTGTTTAGTTTGAGTAGGAGACCTCATCACTCTCTGCAACTACCTGAAAGGACATTGTAGAGAGGATGATGCTTGTCTCTGCTCTTAGCAACAGAACCAGAGGGAAGGGTTTCAAGCTGCAGCAGGGGAGGTTTAGATTGGGCATCAGGAAAAAGTTCTTCATGGAAAGAGTAGCTGAGTGCTGGAATGGGCTGCCCAGGGACATGGTTGAGTTCCCACCCCATCCCTGGATGTGTTTAAGAGTCATTTAACTGTGGTGTAAAGGGATAGAGTTTAGGGGTGAACTTATAGAGTAGGGATAATGGTTGGACTTGATGATCCAATGGGTCTTTTCCAGCCTGAATTATTCAGTGAGCTTCCACTCTCCTCAAAATTCAAGTGAAGATGTGAAAGCAAGCTGTACGTGTAATACTATGAGAATATTCTCCAAAATGTGCTTAATATTCAACATTTGAAGAAAAACTACTCCAATATAGGCATTTTTGTGTTTCCTTTTATTTTTCCTCTCTGCATTTTCTCTTGCAGAGAATCTCTAATTGCTTAGACACCTTTGAAGTTCAAGATACGCAATTATCGCTAACTGGCATAAACCCCGACACTAAATCCTGAATTTAAAGGAAAAAAAAAACCCCTCACCCAAATGGTGTAAGTTTGAACTCCTCCAAGGTTCTAAAATTAATCAAATTAGGAAAAACAACCGGCAGAAGAAAGGGCCCAGCAGAAGTAGCTGAATTCATAGAATCATTAGGGATCAGAAGGGACCTCGAAAGACCACCNATCCCAGGCACAAAGGCAGGCTGGGTGGAGAAGAGATTGAGAGCAGCCTTGAGGAGAAGGACTTGAGGATGTCGGTCGATGCCAGCTCTTGTTGAGGGTTTCAATGTTCGCTTGGAGCTCAGAAAGCCAACTGCATCCTGGGTTGCCACAAGAGAAGTGTGACCAGTAGGTCAAAGGAGGAGATCCTCTCCCTCTATTCTGCTCTCATGAGACCCCATCTGGAGTCCTGTGTCCAATTCTGGAGCCCCCAACACAGGAAGGAGATTGAGCTGTTGGAACATGTCCAGAGGAGGGCCACGAGGATGAGTGGAGGGCTGGAGCACCTCTCCTATGGGGACAGATGGAGAGAGTTGGGGCTGCTCAGCCTGGAGGAGACTCCAAGGAGATCTTGGAGCAGCCTTCCAGTACCTGAAGGGGACTACAGGAATGCTGGGGAGGAGCTGTTTCCAAGGGCTTTCAGTGGTAGGAGCAGGGGGAATGGTTTCCAGCTGGAAGAGGGGAGGTTTAGAGTGGAAGTCAGGAGGAAGCTCTTCATCAGGAGGGTGCTGATACACTGGACCAGGTTGCCCAGGGAGGTAGTGGCTGCCTCCTCCCTGGAAGTGTTCAAGGCCAGATTAGATGGGGCCTGGAGCACCCTGGTCTAGAGGGGGGTGTCCCTGCTCATAGTAGGGGGTTGGAACTGGATATCTTGAAGGTCCCTTCCAACCTGAACCATTCTAGGAATCCATGAATCAATCCCTAAGTGATGCACTTTGCATTTTTGAGAGTTTAAAGAAAAATCCCAAGCCTTTATGCTCTCGCACACAGCCTTGCACCACAGACACTCATCATGGCAAATCCCAGATTGCAGAGCTGAGGTTGCCCAGACTACTGACATCACATGGAGCCTGGAGTGTGCAGAAGGCGAGGGGAAAGCGAAGAAGTATTCAGGGTGCTCTTTCTTAGCAGTGGTACTGTTTCTAATTTATTGATGTCTGAAAATCCCCAAAATAACTGTTTATTGAGGGTCCTGGTGCTGAGAGCAGACTTCTAGGGTGCTGACTGGTTTTTCACGTAGAAGTCAGTTTTATCATTGTGTTTGGAGTCTCCTTCAACTTTGCTTGCTCAAGATTTCTTTCTGGATTGTATAGAGGAGCCTTTCAGGCTCTGTGCAAAGCCTTTCTAGCCTCACTGCTCCCCTCAGTGTTTGGGGCAGTGGGGGGAAACACAGGAGAAGCTGTGGGCAGGACTGTTTGAACTTCCCAAATACTCCAGAGAAATGTAGGGGTTTTGTCTATAGATGGTGCTGCAAGAGCCTGAAAAGAGACTCTCGCTTCCCCATGGCTCTGTGGTCCCCAGATGGTGTTTGCCTGGGTCTCCTTGTCCATTTTGGGGTCTCTGTCTTTAGGGACCAGAAGACATTATGGTGAGAGCATCACTTGACTGTTTAGCGCTGGGCTTCAGCCCTGGTGATGCTATTTGCAGTTGTAAAGTTGTAAAGTGAGAATCAGTGGTGTGAAATGATCGTGAGGGTGATGCCAACAGCTTTCCAAGGGAGAAACAAGGCTGACTCTGGTATTCTTGGGGTCAGGAATTTCAATCCTAGCTTTGCCCATCATTTCAGTGCTGAAATTCCTATGAGTGAACCCTTTATCACTATTTTTCTCAATGCCTTTTTTTTTGGAGGGAGGGGTGAGAGTGATTGAGGAGCAGATCCAGTGATGATTGATTTTTATCCCAGTCCAGTTTTATTTCTCATGTTCTAATTTTAACCTTGGAAATGTTGAGATCCTGTAAACTAGAGCTATTTTCTTAAGAGCCGCTCTGTAAATCAATAAGGGGTGAAACCAGAAGCCTGGGTCTGATACAGCAGGCGGTTATACAGCAGTTTTATGTCAGAAAACATTACTGTAATGGTGGAATATACAATTGCCGTGCTAAGGAAACCTAAAAAAGCACTTTTCAGTTAAACAAACTGATTTATTGTGTTTTATACATACGTTGCACTTAAGATTTCCATCCCTCTCAAACATTCCCTGGCTTTCCAAGAGTGCTGGAGAAGCAGAGAGGCCACGTTTTTGGCATCGTGGATTACCTCATTATTATTCAGAAAACATCTGGGCAGGCAGAAGTGGAGTGTGTGTATGTTCAGAGAGCTGGGGATGGATTAGCAGCCCTTTGCACAGGCCACCAGATTGTGTATCTTGCTTGGAAAAAATCCTGGTGGGGTGTAGCCTCCAGATTTCACAGGAATTTCTCCATGAGCTGCTTCTTAAGTTTATTGTAGCCTGTGTCTTAGGGGTTGGAGGGAGCTGACAGTGGAACCAAGGCAGATGGCGATGCAGGGTCCTAGCTGTGCTGCTTGATGCAGGTGATAAGTCACATCTGTCCACCTACCTGTGTTTACCAGCTCTGAGGTTGCACTGTGTTCATTTAGGTATTTTTGGAGCATCTCTCTTAGAGCTCAAGTATTCTTTTCCCCTTTTGTTTTGAGTCGCTTAGCGTGTGCTCAGGTTGTCACATCCTGCAGAGATGGGTATTAAACTTTCATGTTGTGTTTTCAGCAGAGACCCCACAATTTGCTCAGTACACATCAGTCGAGAAGATCTGTAATAAAAATCAGACAAGTGTACTTATGTTCCAGAATACAGACACTACCCTACCATTATGCTTTTTACATTTAACTGTATAAACAACAATTTAGTTTGCCCTTAATGTCCTAAATATGCTTAGATCCATCACGGTCAGAATTGAAGGGCAAGACAAAAGGACAAAGCAAAGATGGGAAGTGTTGGATAGAAATAACCCAAAATACACTTCTAATAGCATAAGCACAGCGTTAAAAAATGAACGAGTAATAGTCCAGGAAAGGGTGTGTATTTATGGTGTCATACGGCGTGGAAACAAAGCCAGGCTCTCTTTTTGATGTTGTTTATCCACCCATGGAAAAAATCCCTCTTGGATTTTAAAGGGGTTTATTTTTCCCCTCTCCCCTGTTTATACAAAAATCATAGAGACATAGAATCATCAGGGATTGGAAGGGACGCCGAAAGATCATCCAGTCCAATCTCCCTGCCACAGCAGGATCACCTGGACCAAGTCACAGAATAGAACATTACAGATTGAAAGTGACCTGGAAAGATCATCTAGTCCAATCCCCCTGCCAGAGCAAGATCACCCAGACCAAGTCTAGGTTGGTTTCAAATGTCTCCAGAGAAGGAGACTCCACAAAGCCCCTGGGCAACTCCTCCAATGCCCCATCACCCTCACTGGGAAGATGTTAAAGAGGAAAAACACCCTGTGCTGATTGCCTCGAGGAGGGGAAAACCTGTAAAGAGGGTCAGCAAGAATCTCTGCCATTGTGTGAACTGGCAGAAGAGGGTTGGTATCCTTTGGAGTTATGCTGCAAGCTGTATATTCAGAAGTCAAACCCCTGAATTGAAAGACAAAACTGTTTTTTAGTGCCTATAGACACAGAGAAGCTATTTCAGAACCAGACAGTGGGTGAATCCGAAGCCTGATAGTCTGCAATGACTTTCTAGAGGGATGTTTGTCTTGCTCTGCCAGTGCTTATTGCAGCAAGTGGCAAGTGGACTATGTCCATATCTGTAATGATGAGAGCAACCTGTTGCTGAATGGTTTCTCTGGGTCCATAGAGCTGAGCTTTCCATGATAAAGAAGCACCAAAGACTAAAAAACCAGCATGTTTAAGCAGCAGGACAGTCTTGAGATCAAAGGTGTGCAACAGCACTGGTTTCCCTGGCTGGGGTTTCCCTGGCTGGGTCATGGAATCATTAGAGACCAGAGGAGACCTTGAAAGATAATCTAGTCCAATCCCCTGGCCACAGCAGGATCACCTAGACCAAGTCTTACAAGAACACATCCAGGTGGGGCTTGAATGTCTCCAGAGAAGGAGACTCCACAACCCCTCTGGGCAGCCTGTTCCAGTACTCTGGTACCCTCCTTGGGNGACTGAACACAATACAGATGTGGTCTCACTAATGCAGAGTAGAGGGGGAAAAGAACCTCTCTTGATCTGCTAACCACTCCCCTTTTAATACCCCCTAGGATGCTGTTGGGTTGACAAGGCTGCTGATTTATTTGATTGTGAGAGCTGTCACATCACTTTCTGGCTGGGAGTTAAACAAGACTGTGAATGACAAGAGACAAATGAAGAGCAAGTCAAGAGAGCCATGAGTAGGGTCTTGTAGGAAGCAGAGCAGTCATGCATCACATCCAAAAATGGAACAGATGTGTAGATACAGATGTTCATTGATGGGATGCAGTAGGTAAACTGGGTTAGAGCAAGCATTGAGTTGTACTCTGGCTGTGATATAATCTCACTGATCAAACTGAAGCATAGATATCTGCCCCACTCCAATAGTTTTTTTATCATAGCTCCTCAGGAGTCAGCAAATACCTAACAGACTCACAAGTTGGGCTAAAGCTTAATAGTTTCATGGAGTTTCTCTGCTTTGAATGACCTAATAGTGCTTGTATTACAAAACCCAGTATCCAAGCGCACATCCGTTCTTGTATGACGTGTAAATAGGTCTCTTCCAACCTAAATGATTCTAACTAAAAGTTCTTTCAGTGTTTGCAGTCTGCTCAGACGCCCTGTAGGCTGCATAGAGATGGAACAGCCTTTTTATGTATTTCTAAGGGATCAAAATATACTACTGAGTCAAGAAAACATGTTTCTCCACACCTTGATATTAAGATTTTTAATATAGATCAAGTATTTTATGCTTTTTCTTGATAGAAGGTGTGATATTTGTATAGTCAACCTATCAAAACCCATAGAAATCATCCAGGGGGAGGGAGGGAAAGCCCTGCATCATTTTTTTTTTTTCCCTGGGAAGTGGAGC
Source organism: Upupa epops (assembly GCA_013397515.1). Lineage (NCBI taxonomy): Eukaryota > Metazoa > Chordata > Aves > Bucerotiformes > Upupidae > Upupa > Upupa epops. Next base: position 163,695 of record VZRI01002773.1, read on the forward strand.
AGTTAATATTCAACATGAAATGTCTAATCTTTAAATACATTATAATCTAACTGCTTAGGATAATTTTTGCTTTAATACCTTAAGAGTCTGCAAAGCCTGAAGGATGGGATTATTAAAATGGAATTTTAATGTCAAAATTATCAGAGACGAGAACATATTGCTAGTGTTCCTAAAAAATAAATGTATTCAATTTCTGTTTGATTTGCTCAAATAAGAGATGAGAATATATTTGATTATAGCTAGTAAGTGTTCTGGAAGTTGATCAGATGACTGCAGGTCACTGCAACATAAGCACTGTCAACTATGGGGATTAGGATGCTTAAGACAGTGAAATATGGGCTAACGTATAAACATACCTGGTCTGGAGAGATGCTGGAGAGGGGGGGATTCAGGAATAAAAATGGCATGGTTACCACACAGATGATTTTACCAACTACCCAGGCTTTTAAAAAATATACAAACAAGCAAACATCTTAATGTGCCTTGCAGGTATAAATTAAAACCTCTTGCCTTGCTTAGAACTGGAGGTTTAAATCTCCCTCCTTGGCTGTCAGGGGTATCGGGCTAGCATCCCAGATCAGAAGACAAGCTCCTTACAACTGTGCTAACCAAACTTCCCATTTTCCTGATTGTGTCAAAACGAGCTCTGAAAAGTAATAGACATCATCAGAGCATCCCCCCAGCCTTCCCACGAGCCTTGCCCAAACCCAGAAGTCAGTGTGACAGCCAGAATCGAGTTCATCTGTCCCCACAGTCCCACAACAATTATTTCCTTCTACTAGTGTCTTGATACAGGAAAGGCAGTGGCTTCCCAGATCAACCCAACCTTCTCAGGGTGTTTTACCCGGATCAACCCAACCTCATCAGGGTTTTTTATGTAAGTGACCACGTAAATCTTACACAGATGGACTAGTGTGACTGCAGGTTGTGGATCCAAGTTGCCGTCTAGAGTTGTGGTGTGGTTTTCACTCTGTTTGCCCAGTGACTGCCAGCAAAACTCGTAACAGTGGTTGACCTTGGGGATAAGAGGGAAGGATTTGTGATATGCAAATGGAGGCAAAAGGACTTGACATTCAGTTGCTTTAAGCAGTTTGGTAACCTGGTTGAGTCTAACGTCTCCCCCTCTACTCTGCGCTAGTGTGACTGCATCTGGAGTACTGCGTCCAGTAGTGGGCCCCTCAGTTCAAGAAGGACACAGACCTGCTGGAGGGTGTCCAGCATAGAGCAGTGAAGATGATGAAGGAAGTAGAACAGCTCCCTTATGAGGAAAGACTGAGGGAGCTGGGTCTCTTGAGCTTGGACAAGAGGAGGCTGAGTGGTGACCTCATTCCTGTCTCTAAATCTGTGAGGGGTGGGTGTCAGGAGGATGGAGCCAGGCTCTTCTCAAGGTCACCTGGTGATAGGACAGGGGGCAATGGGTGCAATCTGGAACATGGGAGGTTCCATATAAGTATCAGAAGAAACCTCTTCCTAGGGAAGGTGCTGGAGCTTTGGAACAGGCATGCCATGGGTGTGTTCCTGTGTGACTTGGTCTGGGTGATCCTGCTGTGACAGGGGGATTGGATTAGATGATCTTTCAAGGCCCCTTCCAAACTCTAATGATTCTGTGATTCTAACAGTTGTAGCAACTGTTCTTCCTTCTTCTTGGAAGATCTGGAACAGACTGGAATTAGTGTAATATTGCACGAGTTAACAAGGTAAAAATTACTGTTAGAAAGTCGCCTGCTGTGTTCACAGGCGTCTCCTGTGATAAACTGTACGGCGTGGATGCAAATTTGGCTGGAAAATGGAGAGTAAGAGCAAGAAATGCAGAGCTTGCCTGCAGAGAAACAGCCAAAGGAAAACGGAGAAGTGGTCTTCATCCAAGCTGAGAGTCTGTCTACAAAAGAAAGGTGCTGGTGCTTTTACCTCAGGGATACAACTGAACAAATACTTCAGCAAGAGTTAAAAATAAAACTCATTCATTTTACTACTATTATTAAGATTCTAAAGTGCCTCTCGTATTCAAATCCTTTTCCCTTTACCGATTTTACTTTCATAAGCACATTGAGAGGAATCGACCGTCTTACAGATTCTTTTGTCTTTTCTTGTTTGTTAAAGTTGATCATCGAGGTCAGAAAGGATGATGTTGTGTTTTTTTTTCCCCCCCCTAAAGGATTTACACACTGAATAATACACCTGGGTCACTTGTCCAACTCTTTGTACATTGATATAGATTTATTTGTACGAGGAGACGATCTATCCTACGATGAATACTTGAAGACTGTAATAAACCAACAAAAAAACCAGACTACAAATAACCCAGAGGTTGCAATATGTTTGGATAAAGTATTCAAACAATTTCAACTAACAACTGAACTTGTAAAAACCAACATCTGGTCATGGATTATTCATGACTCACAATGGTAAAATTCCTTCGAATAAAAAAGAGGCTTCCATGAGTAGTTGCCCTGCTTGCTGAAAAAATAAGACTGGTGCTACTGATACCTCAACTTCAGGACTTGGATGCAGCTCAGATTCCTTAATGCGAAGGTGTACATGCTGCTCTTTAAGTTGATGAAGAAAGTAAAGTAATATAAAGAATTTAACTTACAGAATCCAGGGATGAGGTGGAATTTACCTGTAGCGATGTAAGGATCTGGTTTCTATTTCTATATATTATGTATTCTATAGTTTTTATGTTTTTATATACTTAGGCTGGTGAAGGGACTGGAGGGGAAAGCTGATGAGGAGAGGCTGAGGGAGCTGGGCTGGGGTTTAGCCTGGAGGAGACTCAAGGGGAACCTGAGGTGTTGGAGACCGCATCTCTGGAGACAACCAAGGTCAGGCTGGATGGGGCTCTGAGCAATCTATTCTAGTTAGAGATGTCTCTGCTTGTGGGAGCAGAGTTGGACTAGATGACATTTCCAACCCAATGCATTCTATGATTCTAACTTCATTGGTCTCCAGTACCTTTGATCAATACAGTTAGATACAGCTGTTTAAGCAGCCTTCTGACATGATGCAACTATCTCACCTTCTCCCTCTCAGTAAGTCCCTGAAAGGAAGTTGTAGTCAGGTTGGAGTCTGGCTCTTATCCCAGGCAACCAGTAACAGGACAAACGGGCAGGGCCTGAAGCTGCACCAGGGGAGAGTTAGGTTGGATGTTAGGAAGCCCTTCCTCATGGAAAAAGGTGATCAGAGCCTGGAATGGCCTGCCTGGGGCAGTGATGGAGTCCGTGTGTCTGGAGGTGTTAAAAGACGGATTGGCTGTGGTACCTAGTGCCAATGTGATGATGTTAAGACATAGGCTGGACTTGATGATCTCAGAGGTCTTTTCCAGCCTCTCTGACTCTGTGCATCAGTATTTGTGTTGGTCAATTTGTGAAGGAGGAGTAGCCTCACAGAAATACAAATTCCTCTTTATTTTAGCCAACACCCACAAAGATGAATTCAGACATAATGATTTAGCACTATTAATAGGAGCTATAATAAGAAATCAATAGTCATTCAACCCTACCAGTATAATTTTAAACCAGCAGAGAAAAAGAGAGCGTGGTAGGAAGTTCTCCTATGGTTTGGCATGCAGACACACAAAATCACAGGAGGTGTCGTTTTCAGAACAATGCACATTTTTAATTTATGAATGTTCTTTTATAAACTTGTATATACAGTCCCTCTTTTTTTTTGCCTTTTTTTTTCTCCCCCTCCAGTGCTACATAATGATAACTTGCAAAATGTAAATATTTATGAATTCACAGGATGTTCGCTGGAAGAGAAGAATGTTATACTTGCAGATTTTCCTTCTCCACGCAGGATTCACATAATATTAGTTGCCATCACGATGTACTGAAAAATGCAGGAAAATATAATATTCTACGTTTGACTCCTCTGAAAAATACCATCTGGTGTTATTTTTTGAGAGTTGGAGATTAGCTCTGTAATTGCTTATAGTGAAGAGATAGACATTACTACATTTATTGACAATTTTATTCTCTACAATAATCTTACATTTCAATAGTGACTTTGTTCCTGAAGGATGCCAAAGTGATTAAACTGATATTCAAACTCTTTGGATCGCATCGCCCACCGCTGAAATGCAGCCATCTCTGGGGTGAGATATTGCAGCTGGTTAACAGCGTTCAGCAGCACTGCAGAACAGCTTTGCAAATGAAGAATACCTTATTCCAATGAGAATGGGGACATTTAGGTAGACAAAATAATTAGCCAAGTTGGTTTACGGCCAGGACGTTAGCGCTCACGTGGCGATGCGCAGAAAAAGTTTCACTGAATCCTTAATAACTGAAATTACTCGAGATCGTGGGTCTGCTGCTCGTCTCGGAGTTGCCCACTTAAAGTTCCAGTGGTGATCAGAGCTGACTGAGACACTGGCACAGACTGGGAAACACAGCTTGAATCACTCGGGCATCGATTCACCACCTGGGTATCACCAACTCTTCAGGCTACTTCTTGCGTAGATGGGTTCCACTGTGGTGGCTGTGTAGGTTTGGAGGCTCTGAACAGATCTGAGTTGCCTGTCGGATAGGTTTGACTACCAAAATGGATCTTGCAATACTTTATAACTTCAGAAACTGCTGTGAGAGCCTCCTAAATTCCAGTTAAGTACATGAGGGCTCCTGAAGGGACCAGAAGGAATGTCATAGAAAGAGAGGCTGGGAGTGTTTAGCCTGAAAAAGATGAGTTTCTGGGGCACCTTATCATTCTCTCCAGCTCCCTGAGGGGAAGTTGTAGTCAGGTGGGGGTCTGACTCTTCTCCCAGGCAACTAGTGATAGGATGAGAGAACAGGGATTTAAGCTGCCCCAGGAGAGGGTTAGGTTGGATGTTAGGAAGCCCTTCCTCCTGGAAAGGGTGATCAGAGCTGCCTAGGGCATTGGTGGAGGCCTTGTGTCTGGAGGTGTTTAAGGACAGACTGGCTGTGGTCCTTAGTGCCATGGTCTGGCTGATGTGATGATGTTAGGTCATGGGCTGGGCTGGATGATCTTAGGCTTACTTTCCAGCCTCAGTAACTCTGTCATATATACATGTACAAAAAGAGGTCTCTGGGAAGGCACTATTATCTTATAACTCTACATTTGAGGAGAAGATGACTGCAATCGTCTTACCTATCACTTCACCTTACTATCTTGAGCTTTTTGATTGAGTTGATATAACCAAGCTGGACAAATATTTCAACCAGTATTTTCTTCCAAAGCATTTTGCTACGACTGTTGATGCCATCAGACTTTCACCATGTACATCTACTGCCCGTGAATTACACAGACAGGACTCGAGATGTGAGCTGTCAATCGCAGCGTAACAATGCATTTAGCTTGGGTACGTCTGCAGCGCTGAGAGAAAAGGCTTGTCAAAGTTAAAAAGCAAGCAACTCTTTCAAAGTCATCTGCCTCCACATAAACTTGTGTGCTCGCACACGCTAAAATCTCCTCCTCAGCCGCAGTTGCCAACCACAGTATATTTTTGCACCGCTCTTCAGTTTATCATCTCTGGTGTTTATTGATGTGCAATTACATCCAAGCACACACACCGGGACTGCCATCCTTCTCATTATCCAGTTGTCAGAGATGATCGCACTATCACGCGTATGGATTTCTTCAGTTCATACGCAGCAAGCCTTCCACTGAGCTGGAGTTTGCTTAGGAAGAAGCTCTCTGCTGAGAGAGCGGTTGGGCTCTGGACCAGGCTGCCCAGGGAGCTGGTGGAGTCCCCATCCTTGGAGGGGTTTAAAAATTGAGTAGCTAGAGCATTTGAGGCCCTGATCTGGGGTTGGGGAGTTGCTGGGATGAGGGCTGGACTCGATGATGCTGGAGGTCCTTTTCACCACGGATGATTCTATGATTCTATTCTACTTTCTATGACAGTAAAGGAGTGTTGTGGGAGCACTGAGCCTCATCAGATGGACAAACCCCACTCTACCTAAAGTGCTTCTCTAAGCTTCACAGAAAGACTCTGTACTGTCACTATGAATAAGAGGTTGCTGCAGGAGTGTTTCCTTTCCATAGAGCTCTTTCAACACTGCAACCTGCCAGTGAAACCTTGGTTCATGCTTTGGCAAGCTGTGTGTTTTTGGTGATGGGAGAGGGCTGTAAGGGAAATGACTGAGTACTGAACCTGGCTCTTTTTGTGACAAAATCAGGTCATCAACTCTGTTGACTAAAGATTTTTCATTTAGAATTATTGAAACTTAAAATTTGGGAACAATTCTTTGCTGCAAGGGTGCTGAGGTGCTGGAACAGGTTGCCCAAGGAAGTAGTGGCTGCCCCATCCCTGGCAGTGTTGAAGGCCAGGTTGGACGGGGCTCTGAGTAACCTGATTGAGTGAAGGTATCTCTGCCTGTGCAGTGAGATTGGAACTGGGTGATCTTTAAGGTCCCTTCCAACCCTGCCTGTTCTAGGATTTTCTGTTGACAGATATTAAGAAAGATTTTCCCATGAATGAAGAGTTTGACATCATTACAGATCTCTTCCAATCCATAATGTGACTTGGTCTGGGTGATCCTGCTGTGGCAGGGGGTTGGACTAGATGATCTTTCGAGGTCCCTTCCGATCCCTGATGATTCTGTGATTCTAAATTGAAAATAAATAATGCCATGTTAATTTTTCTAATTATACTGTAAATTCAATTCTAATTCTTAATTTTTATTATGAAATGTTCTGTTTGGAAATGAAGAGCTGTGCAGACCTCACATGTAAAAAGTGTTTAGAGTTGGGGTTAGTTTTGTTGATTTACTAATAAGCACAGAAAAACATAGAGGTATAAGAAGGTGATGTGAAGTTATACAAGGGCAGACCATAGAGTCATTAGGGATCGGAAGGGACCTAGAAACACAACTAATATATTCTGAGTCAGCTTTGATTACCACAGTGGGAACTCTTCTTGGGGTCAGTTCTTAAGGATTCACATCCTAAATCTCTGCTGGGAGCTGCAGGAAGGGTCTGCCAAGCACTGGAAAGCAAGTGTAGGATAAAAGCAAAATGTCCTCATCCATACTTCCTGAAAAACAAAGTGCTTTCCTGCAAGGTGTGCTTGATTTCAGGGAGAATACTTGATTAAGAGGGCCAACAGCATCTGAGGATGGGGGGATCAAAAGTGGTGGTGGTGGGGGGGGTGGTTAGCAGATTGAGAGAGGTTCTTCTCTCTACTCTGCAGTAGTGAGA
>VZRI01002773.1:171122-185122 GCA_013397515.1 Upupa epops
TAGAAGTATGTTTGAGCTGAAAGGCACTAAAACCTCAAATAGATGTAACCAGACCATGAACAAACTGTGGGTGAAGTAGGTATCTTTTACCTGTTAGATAGGTCAGAGAATGCTGTTTCTATGAGAGCTAAAACTCCCCTGTAACTTCAAGCAGGACCAGTTTAAGAATGACATTATAAACTGGACATGTTAGTGTGATGAGTTTTACATACAAGCAGGGCTTGTTCCCTATGAGAAGAGATTCTAGATGAAATAGCCGTGATAACTTTCTGATCTACTTTTGGAGGTTTACATCAGTGTCAATAGAAATGTTGTGTGGAGCAGGAAAAGTAATGTAGTAACAGTAAAAGCAGAGTTGGAGCTGCTTCTACAGTTGGTTTGGTGCAGGTATAATCCAACAGAAAATTCAGGCATCTCTGTTCCTGCAGTGTCTGCACTGCTTCATGGAGAAACTGCTTTTCAGCTCAGAATTACCCAGAAACAGTGTGTTTTCTTGCCTCAGGGTTACTAGCTCTTGTGCTTCTCAGATCAGTGGAGGTGCTAGAAATGCTTAAGGGCTTTGCTGTGTTGGTGTTAGTTGCTGAACTGAAACTCAAACTTGAACTCTGAAGTGGTTTATTCTGATGTATTATGCCCTGACAAATCTGGACAGAGAGAGAGTGTTGACAGTTGAAATAAATAAATGTGTAGCAGAAAGGCAAGAGACGCTGATGTGGTTCTAAAGTGCATCTCCGGTTTAAATCTCACCACAAAACCTGTGTGTACCTGCTGGGATGCAATATTGCTCTCGGTTCAGAAACACAGATGCCTGTTTCTTCCCTGCAAGAGCACAGCAAGGGGGTAATCGATAAGTACCTGCGGGTAGCTCCAGATGGCTCGTATCTTGCTACCTTGCTGTACCTCCACCTTTCTGCGCAGTCTTTTTAGGCTTTAAATACTCGTTGGCACTCTTTAGTGGTGAGAAATAGACCGGCAGCTCCGTTCAAAAACACAGTGTGAGCACTTCGGAACCTGGGTTTAAATAGCTTTTCCATCCCACTCTGCAAAAGGAATTCGGATCTCGTTGTTGGGATCTTTTAGGCAGTGTCCAAATCCCAGAATAGGCATAGGCAGAGGATGGAAGTCATTATGATTTTTACAGGGGGAAAGATGTCTCTAGATGGACTCGTTTGCACCAACTGCCTACCTGTGTCTTGCTGTTTTAACTGGAAGCTGACTCCATCCACCTGTGTGGTCTCTCTGCTTCGAGACACAGATGTAGCTGTCGATGTTTTCAAGTACTCTGAACCTGACAAGTATTTGGAAACCCAGAGTAGGATAAACTTGTGACTTGATTCAAACTTGTGTCTCTGTTCAAGCTGGTTTGTGAACTACAGCACAGTGAGCTCATTAGGGTTGTGGCTATTTTACATCTTCTACCAGAAACTTGTCGTTTATCTCTGTAAATAGATTTCCACCAGGAAAACAGTATATGGAGTTTCTTCAGCTGTTTACTTGGAAGCCTCTGTTCAGGGAAAGTGGAACTGAATGACACTACTGGAGTGGGCTTACAGCTGCCTGGTGGTCCCAGCTTGTTCCTCCACTTAGAACTTACCTGCAGTGCAGCCAGAGAAGACGTGTGTCCACTCTCTCTCACTGCATATCTCAGTTGTAATATACTGGGAAACCTTATGACTTCTTGTCCCACTCATAGGATTCATCAGAATCCAAGCAACATGAAATGAATTCATTGTAAATCCACTCTGGATTTGCATGATGTAATTACAATTGAACTTTAAAGGGAAGACTACAAGCCTAGACATAGTTTCTAATGACCTCATTGGTTTAGTAAACAAGCTACTAGGAGTAGGTTTACTGTATAGAAAGTGTTTACAGTGTCTCTGCATCCAAACAGTTTCTTGCTGTTTGTTTGTACTGTTGAGCTAGTGGACCTGTGGCTGGGCAGAGCACTGTTGAGCTCAGTGCTGGCCAACCTGTGTGAACATCGTGGGGAAAATGAGTGAGATTAAATATTTGGGTTTCATACTATGAATTCCTTGGCATTTAACCACTAATGAACACAAAGGCTCCTAAACAGAGTCTTAAAATCAGAGTGAATCTGGAATGGAAGTCATTAATACAAGAAAAAGAGGAGGGAGGTTGTAATCAGATTTTCCAGGGTTCTCTCTCTCTCTGTGCCAGTCATGAGTGATGCTGGTCAGGTGTTCTTTTTCACACATCCCTGGTTAAAACCTAAAATTAGGCAACAATTCTTCCCTGTGAGGGTGCTGAGATGTCAGAACAGATTGCCCAAGGAAGTAGTAGCTGCCCCATCCTTGGCAGTGTTGAAGGACAGGTTGGATGGGACCTGAGTAACCTGATCTAGTGAAGGTGTCTGCCTGTGCCAGGGGTTTTAGAACTAGATGGTCTTTAAGGTCCCTTCCAACCCTGGCCGTTCTATGACCAGTAGGATGTCTTAAAAATCAGTCAGGGTCTTAAAAATTATTTCAAGTGTGTTGGTTTGAAGAGACTCTTCAGAAACACTTAGAGAGCAGTTATAGGTAAACACATAAAACCACTAAATACACCAGCATCTGTTGTGGGAGCTGCTCTGTGCCTCTGTTTGTGTAGCATCCTCACTTCACTGGGACTTTGCACTGGCTTCTCCCTGCACTGAGCCCAGCAAAACCCATCTCTGTTTAACTCATTATTTCTATCATTGCGTGGAGTTGGATTTATTCACATGGTGTTGGCTTTGAAAACAACAAAATCCAGCCCAGTATCACCAGGTTTCCCGTGTGTGGCGTAAGGAATTACACCCTGTGCCTTTGGAGAGCGTAAAATTAGAGTCGTATAAAATCAGCTCGCAGTTCTTTACCGCGAGTCGTGTTTTATTACCAATTTCAGATATAGCCATGAGGTAACAGCTAGAAAGGTCACGGTGCAAATACATGTGCAGCATCGAAACGAGACCTTATTCTCTCTCCCATAAACACACACCGGATGCAAAGGAGGAGTTGGAACGCTTTCAGAAGGCAGCTCGGGCCAATCCGGCTCTCATCGGGGACCGTTTCACAGATTAGTTTCTGATGTCCGTAGAAACATATTGTGTGAGCCTGGGTTTAGATAACGCACCGGTTCTGTGCGCTGCCATCTCCTCCGACGGCATTCCGGCTGCACAGGTCTGATTGCTGGATTTTGCAGTGTCCTGCGAGAGCTGCAAAAGCTCTGCAGTCCGAGCGGAGCGACTGCCTCTGTAAAGTGAGACTGTAAAGCTTTATTTTCTTCTGGGAAAGAAAACAGAGCTGAATATGGCCCAGCTTTCAAATCACCTGCCCCAGGACTAAACAAAGATTCAAAGGGGAACTGTTTCCAGAAATGAAACCTCAGGTGATCTGGTTTCTATTCTCAGCTCCGACATCGGTGGGGTGTTTTCGCCAGCCTTGATAAGTCATTTAGCTGGGCCTTTTCCCTCATCTTTATAATAGGGATAACAGGAGGATTGTAAAGCCAAAACCAATATTGCCAGTAAAACGCTGAGGATCATGCTCAGGCGGAAAGCCCACACAAGTGTGTAAGTGCTGTTTAAGACCTGAAAGTTAAGCCCTCTATGGGGACTGGGTGTCCTTAGCCCAGAGACTGAGGATGGAGATCAGACAGCCTGTGAGATTTGCTCTAAGCAAAGCATGTAGAGCCCTTTCTGGGTGAGGGAGAAGGTCTTCCCACCCTCATAAGAGGTATAATCCTCCTGGCCAGTGGGTGGGATGCGATGGGGGCTGTTCCCAAAAGGGTGTTAGCACAATGTACTCTTCCCAGTGTGCATTAACAAGAACTAGCTGGAAAAGAGATGAGAAAAAGTCTCACTTTCCTCTCCCTCTATCTTTGGGCTCAATAGCTGGGGAACATTTGGCAGAGCCTGCCTGCATTGCAGGGATGAGGAAGGAAAATGCTCAGAGCAGCACATTCAGCTCAGGCGTCTACTTGCAAGATGCAGGTTATGGGCTATGTCCACTGGACCTCAACAGCCAATGCTCGGTCCCTGAGTGAATGTTGTCAGGAATGGGATTGTGGAATGGCATAGGATATTTCCATTGAAAGTGACCTATAGCTATCTATCTACTCTCGAGGTCATCTGGTGCTAGGACAAGGGGCAGCTGGAACAGAGGAGGGTCCCTATCAATATCAGCAGGAACTTCTTCCCAGGGAGGATAACAGAGCATTGGAACAGGCTGCCCAGGGGGGTTGTGGAGTGTCTGTCTCTGGAGATGTTTGAAACCCACCTAGACTTGGTCTGGGTGATCCTGCTGTAGCAGGGGGATTGGACTGGATGATCTTTTGAGTTCCCTTCCAATCCCTAAGGATTCTATGATTCTGCTCTGCCATGGTGAAATCTCACCTGGAGTACTGAGTCCAGCTCTGGAACTCCCAACACAAGAAGAACGAGGATCTGTTGGAGCAAGTCCAGAGGAGGCCATGAGGATAATCAGAGAGCTGGAGCCACTTCTCTTATGAGGACAGGCTGACAGAGTTAGAGTTGTTCAGCCTGTGGAGGAGAAGGCTTTGGGGAGACCTTGTAGCAACCTTCCAGTCCCTGAAAGGGATCTGTCAGAAGGCTGAGAAAGACAATAGGATGAGAAATCATGTTCTGTACCTAGAAAAGGGTAGATTTAGGCTGGACATGAGGAAGAAGTTCTTGAATCTGAGCATGATGGATGCCTGGAACAGGCTGTCTAGAGAGGTGATGGAGGCCCCATCCCTGGAGCCATTCAAGGTCAGGCTGGATGGTGCTCTGGGCAATCTGGTCTGGTGAGTGATGGCCCTGTTTGTTGCAGGGGGGGTTGGACTTACATGCTCTTTGGAGGTTCTTTCCAATCCTATGATTCTACTTAGGCTAACTACCTGACCAAGAGCTAAACCATATTATTTGGGTATTGCCTAAATGCCTCTTACACATTGACAAGCTTTGGGTATCTTTCTTTGAGCTCTTTCTCAAACACCAAGTTTCACTTGAAGATTCATTTCCAAAAGCACAGACCTGTGGCTGTGAGAATCTCTGTTTTATAATCTGTCTGTTTGAGTTTCTCAAAGCTGAGTGACTGCATTATTGGGACGACGTGTCATTCCTGATTACATTTGCATGTTGCTTTAAACATAACTCTATATGCCAGAGCTTCCTAACTGGATGTGATGCAGCATCAAAGTGATGTTTCATGCTCTGGGAACTCTAAAAAGTCATTGAAGGGAGAAAACAGAGATGCCTATAGGAGGAATGACAGAAAATTGGGGTTGATTCTACACTTATCTGGACAAATAGTAAAACATATGTTGACTGAGTTTGAAGTTAGCTGGGACTGTAATGACTCTGGTGTCTCATCATTTGTCAAGCCTAAACTTCTGAGGCATGGCATGTCCTTCTATTGTTTCTCCAGAATTGCTTGTTTCTTGTAAATACATAGCAGAATAATAACTGCTGGTGTTTTATTTATAAAAACACTGGTGGAGGTATTTATTATAAATGAAATTAATTTTGAATCAGCCTCCTTTTCCGTTCATGAATGATTTTTGCAAACAACTCTCTGTTCTTATTATTCACCGTGTAATGTGGAAGGAGACAGCTTATGTCTCCTCTAGCTCCCCTTGCCACTGTTTCCTAAAAATCTTTACCGGGAAGGACAGAGGATTTGGGAGCAATTACACTAATATTTATGAAGCCACCTAAGTTTCTCCTTCAGACTGTGTTTCTGAAGGTCTCTTATAGGATTGGAAGAGTCTGTGTATTATGGAGTTCAAGCAGGTTATGCGGTGGTAAAGCAGGTTGGGTGATGCTCTGCTATAGCATGTATTGCTATTGATGTTTTGGGTTATTTCCCAAAACATCTGGGGGTTTTGTGCCCAACAATGGGCATGCTACACCTCCTTTCTCAGTTTCTTAGGTGGTATCAGGACAGCATAGATGGAGGCAAAGAAAGTGTTCTGTACCTCTGCTTTGTCTGTATCCTCTGTCTTCAAGGCACCGACCTCATTCAGCAGGGGTCCCACATTGCCTCTTGGTTTAATTTTACCTGCAATGTATTTGAAGCAGCTCTTTCTGTTGCCCTTGACCTCTCTTGCAAGGTTTAATTCCAAGGAGGCCTTGGCTTTCCTTGTTGCACCCCTACATTCTCTCACCAGAGCCCTACAATCACCCCGAGTTGCCATCCCCTCCTTCCATGATCTATAGACTTTCTTCTTTCTCTTCGGTTAGCCCAGCAGCTCCCCATTTAACCACACAGGTCTTCTGGCTCCCTTCCTTGACTTCTTTCCTGTTGGGATGCATTTGTGTTGTGCTTCAGAGAAGTGGTCTTTGAATGATGACCAGCTCTCTTGGGCCTCTTTACCTTCCAGTACCCAGTCCCATGGGACTTCCCTCAGCAATTGCTTGAAACGGCCAAAGTTGGCCCTCCTCAAGTCCAGGGTTGTGATTCTGCTAGGTATTCTGCAAGGGATCACAGGAGCATCCAATTCCAACCCCATGCCATGGCAGGGACATCCCAGCCTAGATCAGGCTGACCAGAGCCTCAGTTTTAAGGATTCAGTGAACACAAGAGTATTTACCTTGCAACTAGGTGAAACAGAACTCTTTATTCTCTGATGAACAAACATAAAGTAAATTAAGAAAGAGAAGAAATCCAACGATGTGCTCGGTCTGGGATTGCCTGTGGTCTACAACTTCATGTGCAAAGTTGGAATCCAGAGGGATCGTCTGTTTCTACAAAGTTTGTAATGGAAACGCTGTCAAGCTGTTAAGTACAGCAAGGCAAACGGTGCAGCTCTACCACGTTAAGAAAGAATATGAACATGCTCTGAACCCCGGGTGAAGGCTAGCTGTCTTGACACTGAACGTAGAAAGGTAAATGATTGGAACTTTAATTACTTTGATCCGTCATGCCTTGTAGCTCTATGTCAGCTAAGCCAACAAAAGTGACACAGAACAAAGGCCATGACTGTTTCAACATCTTAACTCATTTCTTATGGTTGATTAATAAGTCTATTGAATGAAACATGTGATGAGAATTGAGAAGAACATCAAGTGTGTGTGTATACACACACATCCCATGCGTATGATTATTCTTCAGTGGATGCATTGCTTGAGACTGGGGAGAGGTAGGCAGTGGCAGACCCAGCATACAGCTCTAGTTGCAATGGGAAAGGAAAGTCAATGAGCAATGTACAGGCACGATGTGGAGAGACATAGCCCTTCCCTGGGTTGTGACTAGGAATCTAGATGCAGTATCTTCTGGAATAGCTCTGTTTCCATGGTCTGTCATTAGTTACGGTTTAGCCTGATCTAGGGTGAGGTGTCCCAGCCCATGGCAGGAGTTTGGAACTGGGTGATCCTGTGGTCCCTTCCAACCCTGACTGATTCTGTGATTCTATAACCTCTTCCCAGTGAGGGTGACAGGGCAAGGGAGAGGGCTGCGCAGGGTGGGTTGTAGAGTCTCCTTCTCTGGAGACATTTGAAACCTGCCTGGATGTGGTCTGGACGGTCCTGCCGTGGCAGGGGGATAGGACTGGATGATCTTTCCAGGTCACTTCCAATCTATAATGTTCTTGGTCTGGATGTCCTGCTGTGGCAGGGGGACTGGACTGGATAATCTCTTGAGGTTCCTTCAATCCCTGATGATTCCATGATTCTATGACAATTTCCTGCTAGACTGAATGGCTTTGACCACTCAGCTGTTTGTTTGATAGCAAGGGAAGGCCCCCAAAGACACAGAAGTCAGTGCTATCATATAAACTATGAAAGTCATTTTTTTCATGAATATCTTGCTACCTAGTCTGCTGTCTTTCCTTTCCAAGCCTTCATCCTTTCTCAGCATCCTTGAGAGCATTTCAGCTATCCAGCACAGCAGTCTGGTGGGACAGCTCATGTTTATGACTTGCACTCTAATGATCTCTTTCTTTCCTGAAGGATACTGCAGATTTGCCAGCATGAGGAAACTATGAACTTCTGACCCAAACCCGGATCTAAAGCTTTCACTTTAATTTCCTTTTTCAGTTCAGGGCTGATTTTGGAGGTAATTCTGTGGCTACTCTAGCATGTTTGATATTTATAGACCTGGTTTCCAAAGATACCATCTAATCGATACGGAATTTGGCCCATAGAGCCAGGCACATCAACCGATGGGAACTGGTAGATTGCCTGTGTCTCTGTGTGTGTATGTGTGTGTGTGTATGTGTGTGTGTCAGGTGCTCATTTAAAATAGTTCCCTTAAAAACCCTTTTTTTGCAGGAATTGTATGAATAATGAGGAATGCGTGTGCTGGAGCTGCATGGCCATGACACTGTCAGCAGCAGAAGGGAAGTCAGTGTGCCAAGTACTCAGTCCTTGTGAGGATTCCTCTCGAGTCCTGTGTTCAGTTCTGGGCCCCTCCTGATAGGAAAGGCATGGAGATGATGGAACAGGTCCAGAGCAGAGCTACCAAGCGTGGGAGGGCTTGAGAGAACAGGTTGTACGAGGAGAGGCTGAGGGAGCTGGGCAGTGTTAGTTTGGAGAAGAGGAGGCTGAGGGGGGGGATCTCACTGCCTCCTGAAGGGAGGTTGTGGAGGGGTGAGTGTTGGTCTTGTCTCCTTGGTGACTGCTGCCAGAAGCAGGGGCACTGCTCTGCAGTTGAAGCAGGGGAGGGTTTGAATGGATCTTAGGAAGAAATTCTTTGCAGCCAGAGTGGTTGGGCACTGGCAGGGCCTTCCCAGGGAGGTGGTGGAGTCCCCATGCCTGGAGGTGTTGAAGAACATGGTGCTTCATGCCCTGCTTGACTGGCAGCATGGACAGGGTCAGGTTGTTTGTCAGTCTCTCCAGTATTGAGGTTTTTTTGTTGCTGTGGGGATGGTTGTATTCAGGGATCTAGTAGGTCCTTTCCAACCAGGATTATTCTATGTTACTGTGATTGTCTACTGCAACCCGTTAGATCCTGTGACATCCCAGTAAGCCTGAAATCTCAGACTTTCAATCCTTTGCAGAAGGATTCTCCCCCAGTTCTCACATTTCTCATCTACACTGAATTACAGGATCAGCACTGGAGTTGTGGTGGTTTTTCCCTGTCTGTAACGTCTGTGGTTTTAAAATCCTTCATGATGCAGTCGAAATAGTTGGCGCTGGATTTCTCACAACTCATTTGATGCTCTTTTCCAGTCAGCACTTATAGTTCAAGACCCCTCTCTTCCATCATTTGAAGCTCTGCAACATTAAACACTGTCTTGTGTTGTAGTTTGAATATGAGATTGCTTAAGCAGCAGTGAGTATCTCTGCAACGTATCTGCTCTACAAAGGGAGAGCACGTTTGGACGCTGCCTGAAATGCTAATACTTTAAGGAAAATTATATGGAACCATTCATTAATTGCCTGTTTTTCCCTATTTTACAACATTTCATCGAAACTCTAGCTCAGCAGCTAAACCAGTGATTTTAATTGAAGAGAAGCACTAAAGAGGTGGCTTTTACAACAGTTTCCCTCTGATTTTGCATTTTAAAAGTATGCTAATAGTACGAGGGCTTCAATTGCTATAATATTCTTATGACATCAGATATTTACAAAGTAAAACTGGGTATAAATAGAAAGCAGTCAATTAATTCTTCTGGGCTAAGTTAATAGATTCGAGTCGATTCTGTGTCCCATGGAAATAAATAGGAATCCTTTCTCTTTGATTGAAACGCTGCCCAGATAGGATCTCCTGAGTTGGGAACATCTTCCTGTCTTCGTGCAAAACTCAAGGGGCTCTATAATTAATTTTAAATACTATTTTTTTAGTACAATGGACTGCCTGTGTTTGTGCACGTCTTTCAAACCAGTCTGACGTTTTAATGCATTATTACTGGTACAGCAGCCTATTATTACTCGGGCAAGCAGGCAGTTAATTTGGTATAAAATCTAGGAAATAAAATACCCACATGAGCCCTTTACACAGACGTCCTACGTGGTGAGTAATAGTGTAGCAACCCAATAGAACGTAGGTATTTTGCATTTAAATCGCGTCTGCTAAGGTCGCAAGCAATAAGGATAATTTTGTTAGGCACAATTCTAGTTGGGATTTGTCTCTATGAAAAGAGATCGTCGTGACCTACCCTGATTTTCATCGTAGGAAGTCAGTCCAGATCAGATATTAGCAACGTGATTGTTAAAACGTTACTAACATCATGCATTGCTAATAACTGCAATGAAGATGATGAAGGAAGTAGAACAGCTCCCTGATGAGGAAAGGCTGAGGGAGCTGGGTCTCTTGAGCTTGGAGAAGAGGAGGCTGAGGGGGGACCTCATTCATGCCTGTAAACATGTGAGGGGTGGGTGTTAGGAGGATGGAGCCAGGCTCTTCTCAAAGTTGTTTCGTAACGGGACAAGGGGTACTGGGTGCAAGCTGGAACAGAGGAGGTTCCATATCAATATCAGAAGGAACTTCTTCACAGTGAAGGTACCAGAGCATTGGAACAGGCTGCCCAGGGGTAGGGGTTGTGGAGTCTCCTCCTCTGGAGATGTTCCAGACCCGCCTGGATGTGTCACTGTGCAGCTTGGTCTCAGTGATCCTGCTGTGGCAGGGGGATTGGACTGGATGATCTTTTGAGGTCCCTTCTGATCCCTAATGATTCTATGATATCAGCTGGGTGTTTTAGCCCTTAAAAAAAAAAGTGGGTTAGTAGGAATGATATAGCTGAATTATAATGTGGATGCTTGTTTGATGAAGAAAAGGCAGCTTGGGAATGGCACGGTGCAGGGAACATGAAGGAAATATCAGATATATTGCTGATCTTCTGTCTGTTCTTGAGTAAGTTACATCGAGAGTCCATGTCTTGGTATGACCACACAGTGTAATACTTGGCTTCCTTGGAGGACTGATTCAAGACTGACTCTATGATGCACTATGAAACGTAATTATTATTGAGTTACCAGTTACTGTTATTGAGTTAGGAACTTGACAAAAACATCTTGTTCCATAGTAATACTAGGAAGAACTTCTTCACTGAGAGGGTAGTGGCACATTGGTACAGGCTGTCCAGGGGGGTTGCGGAGTCTCCTTCTCTGCAGATATTCAGGACCTGCCTGGATGTGTTCCTGTGCTACTTGGTCTACTTGATCCTGCTGAGGCAGTGGGATTGGACTGGATGATCTTTTGAGGTCCCTTCTGATCCCTAGTGATTCCATGGTCTCTAGAACATAAAAGGCAGCAAGTTGAAAGCAAATACTGTTACTGTCCCTGTTCATCCTTCCACGTGGTGTTAAGATACTAAATCATTCACATGTTGTCTGAGGCCAGCAGGGGAATAGAAAAGCTTTCCAAATAGAGAGAAAACAACTAAAAATCAAGAGAAAAAAGGACGTAATCCTTCATATTTAACCAAAGATCTCCCTCCTGAACCCAGTCTCAATAGGTATATTCTTTCTTGGGACAAACAGCTTAATTGAAATTAATGTTGTTCTACCTAAAAAAATAGTTGTTCAGGTCTCTTGGCTTTTCCAAACAAAAATTGAACTTCCAAAGGGCTTTCTCCATGATATAATAAACCTTTGTTTAGTTTCATGTAGGTTTAGTAAAGAAAGAGGTATCCACCTGTTACAAATGTTATTCAAGCATGAAAGAAAACACTGCAAAATATCACTCAGGGCACTGGTCTGTCCCTGGTACAATGTAAACATTACTAAGTGTCACTAATTAGTCACAAGAAAGTAATTAGTGACATCAGTGGTGTCAGTATTTAATAGCTTTGAGGACAGGAGAGCTAGAAAACACAGAGCACAAAGCATGTGGAAAACAAAGATCATCTGCTGGGAGTTCTTAGGGCTTTCAAATATCTCTAAGTCATGCAAAGTGTGTAGCCTGGAGTCTGTCATTCCTGATGACACAACAAGTGGAAGACACTCAGGATTTGTAGGTTAAGAGCACCTCTACCTGTACCCATTGAAAGAGATGCAAAGACGTGGTGTTAGAAGTGGTGCTGTAAATTCTGCATTAGGTTTCTTGTTTGCTTGGGGTTTTCTATTCTAAAGTCATCTCTCATCCTCCAGTCTCTGCCACAACCTGAGTTTGTAGTAGTGAGTGAGGAGTGATTCGCATATGCTGAGTGTTTTTATTAAGAATTTGTTTTGATTATGGCTGAGACAGATTCCTCGAGCCAACTGCCTGCCTAAAGAAACAGCGCTAACTGTAGGGATAGAATTGATTAGTGAACATTCCTGGCATAAGAAAGGATGTCAGAGGAGCTGGAAAAGAAAGACATGAATCAGCAGTCACAGAAGATAGAGTGAAAGAGACTGGAGAGGTCACTTCATGCATCCCTGCCTCAAGGTAAGATCAGCAGTACCTCTGCCAGTCTTGACAGAGGGTTGTTTAATTCACTTTAGATGCCTGCAGGAGCAGAGGTTTCCTAACTTTGTGGTTTAGTCCATAACCATCCTGACAATCCAGATGTTACACACACCACCTTAACTCATTTCTTTTTCTGACCTTTAGTTCCTTCTTGTTCTCTCAGTGAGCATCAAGAACTCACTCCATTAACATCACAGGCAACTGTCACCTTTTAGTGAAGGCTGCTCCCAAACATTTCCCAGTGAAACAGATCCTTTCCTCATCAACCTCTCCCATTTCTTTTCCACTCAGAGTGAAAGAAGAGGCTCTGGAAAGCAGGATTTCTTCCCTCCTGGTAGAGATACTGGAAGATCAGGTTCATCACTCATTCACAATCTGAATGAAGTCCCAACAGATTTTGTGAAGACGCAAGATTCGCCTTTACCTTACGGGTAACCCAACCCAGGGTGGGTTACCCCAGCCTGGTAACCCTTACCCTAACCCAACCCAGGGTGGGTTACCCCAGCCTGGGTGCTGGTTACAGGGAATATTGATTAATCTTGAAAATTTGAGAGCTAAGTTACTTTTGGAGTTGAATCTTGAAGACTGTAGGTTGGCATCAAAGGAGAACGCCCTTGCTTCCTCTGTCAGTAGTGTCCTGTCTAGCCAGCAACCGACTGCAGGGCTGCATCCTGAAAATAAAATAAAATTAAATAGAAAGATGGGGGGAAAAGGGGGTTAGGGAACCAGATGCAGCTTCGTAAGACTCTTTTATTGCCGTAGAGTTGCTGTCTTTTAATCAAGCTTGTGATTCTTCTGCTACCCTTTTCACTCCTGGCTGGAGTGGTTGAAAAGCAGCTGTTCCACAAGGTGCAGTGACTGGCAGCCAGGCATGGGTTACAGCTCATAGACAGATAGATTGCTAATATTTATCTGTATAGGTATTACATTACCAGTGAGGTTTGGCTAAAGATACTCATCAGGGATTTTTCTTTCTACTGAACTGCAGAAAATTGCAACCAAAGATGACAAAGTAGAACATTACGCTTGACTGGACTAACTCGGTTGCTAGAAGCCTAACGTTCAGCTTCAGAAAGCTGTAGATTACAAGTTACGCTGCTGTTAGTCTGCGTTCATTAGTCTAAGCTTGAAAGCCAGGCTTTATTGGCACAACTATCTTTCTCGCATATAAACAAATAACTTTCAGCATCTTTAAGCATTTCATTGAGGTACAGAGGACTGCTGTAGAAATGGATTACCCAGGTAGTGCTGGAATGATGTTCATAGGATCATAGGATGTTAGGGGTTGGAAGGGACCCAAGAGATCATCGAGTCCAACCCCCCTGCCGGAGCAGGACAAAACTATCTAACACAGATCACAGAGGAACGCATCCAGGCGGGCCTTGAAAGTCCCCAGAGAAGGAGACTCCACGACCTCCCTGGGGAGTCTGTTCCAGTGCTCTGTGACCCTCACAGCAAAGAAGTTCCCCCTTGTGTTGAGGCGGAACCTCCTCTGCTGCTCTGCTTAAGGTCTGTGAAATCCTAGCTGAAAACAAAATAAATCCATTCTAAATGATTTCTAATACAGGCAAGGCCACAGTGTGGTGTTTTCCCTTTACTGTCCTCTGCTGTGGCTGTCAGTCTGAAATCATAGGATCACAGAATAGGTTGGGCTGGGGGGAAACTCAGAGATTCTAATCCTAGAAT
>VZRI01002774.1:0-12316 GCA_013397515.1 Upupa epops
TAAGAACTATA
Organism: Upupa epops; assembly: GCA_013397515.1. Lineage (NCBI taxonomy): Eukaryota > Metazoa > Chordata > Aves > Bucerotiformes > Upupidae > Upupa > Upupa epops. The sequence goes on from VZRI01002774.1 coordinate 12, forward strand.
TAAAAAGAGCTAAAACATCACTACATGAGCATACACAAGACAAACATGCTATGATCATGTTTCTATAGCTACAGGGTCTGAGATTATTTCTACAATTTTCTCAACATGCATAGTCCCTTGTGTCCAACTCCAACTATAAAGGCTTATATCTATTTAAATAGAGTGCAGGTGAGTAATCACAGAAGCACCTTAATTTCAATCATTAAATGTAGTTCAGCAGATGCTTCTATGAACTTGTTAGAAGGGCAACTGCAATCCCCTTTTTAAAATGGTTTGTGTTCCCAGCATTGACAAAAATCATATGTAGAAGATATAAATTGGATTTCTCATATCACTGCTTTCTCAGAAAAATCAAGAATCAACTTCTCTCACTAGGACAAATTCTACTGTCTTGAATTAAGAATTTGAATGTATCTCATCAGCAATGCTATGTGTTAAAGACTGTAAAATGTATCTTCCCTTCCTCCTGGGTTTGTCCCAACAGGAGAGACCCTCATGTTCTGCCTACTGCTACTTTCCTTCAGATATACACCTTATAGACTTTGACCTTTTTCTCACTGCTTCATGGACAGGAGGCATTAACAGGAGAGCTGAAGAGTCCCAGCAGAGCCCATCAGACCATGCTAACATGACGGAAAGGCTCCTCTGGACTCCACATTGCATCCTCTCCTGGCAATGCCCATGAGGCAGAATCACACTGAAAGGCACCAGCAGCTAGCTTACTGTTCACTAACTGGCCCAGCATTTTGAGGGATGTAGCAGGTCTACCTCAACTTTGCAATTACTCTATTAGGATTTGGGGTCCTGGTGTTGTTTCTCTTCAAAGTGTATGTGGCATTTATCACAACACTGGTCTGGCATACAGACAGGCAACCTGAGTTACAAAAGGGGCAACAGACTCTTGAATGATGCTCTTCATAAATCCCAGTTGGATTATTAACCTGTCTCTATTTTTTTCCTTCCTACGCTTCTGAATTCATAGTGAAAAGGTATCATTTTAATTTGACATTACAGGTAAATATTTACATCTTTAGATGAAGTACTGACTGACAGATGGTATAGAATTTTGTTTTATAGTTCCCGCACAACCAAATTTACCTATCACAATGGCCCATTTGGAAGAGTGTATTACCTGTGCAACTGGACACAAAGACTGATGTGAAAGCTACTCACCTCCCCCCATCCTGGGATATATAGGATATCGAAGAAGAATAAGTGGTCTGCCTTAGTTTTGGTCTTGTTCTGACACAATGGGCTGGAGTCAATGATCGTTGGAAGTCCCTTTTAATTCCTAACTTTCTGTGATACATATAAAGGACTCTGGAGAGGACACTATGGGAATGAGAGTCAAGGATTTTAGTCTAAAAAGAATGTTTGGGGGGAAATGACAGCTGAAGTATGCTAAAGTGTTAGCTTGGCTGATGATGTTAAAGTGTAGCGTGAATTACAGTTTAAGAATGAGACAGTCATTTTGAAATCTGCATTGGTGTTGGCAATAAATCTACCTGAAGGCCAGTAAATAACAAGATCTAGGACATGTACCCCAAATAATGGGGATGAGCAAGGGTGAAAAAGAGTTGCAACCAGCCTTGTGGGCTGGAGACCAGCCAGGAGGACCAGAGTGACAAAGTTAAAAAGTGGTAAACAGAGGTAGCTGAAGATGGGATGAAGAGACCCCCAACCACGCAGATGGCCGCCAGAGGGCCAGAGCGTGCAGCACATGTAAATGGACTACGAATAAATCTGAGACTACAGAGACAACTGACTGAATGCACATGAAACCTCCTGTAAAATGCACGCTTGCAACTCCTGGGGATGTGGATCTGCCTTGAGAAATTATTCTCCACACACCTGGCACCAATAAAATGGAACGCTATTGTCAGAAACCTTAAACTTGGGTCTCTGATGGTTTGTGATGTGGCAAAATTTTATGGAAAAGAGATTAAATCTGTTTGAAAGTCTCTCATAGGGGACTGCAGTCTAGACAAGGAGATGGGATGGGTACAGTAAAATGGCACTGAGGAGCGCAGCAGTGCAGTCAATACATTAGAAAATGACGATACACCTTGTAAATGCCTTGACATGAATGAAGTGACCCTTTTTACTGTAAAAATAGAATATAATATGCAACTGGTATTTTGTGTTGGAGCTAATGTATGTCATATTTTGATTTGATCAAAATATTTATTATTACCAGAATTCATCATATGAATTTCTATTATTTGCCCTAGTAAATTCAACAGAATCAAAATGTAGAAATAAATACTCATCTGCAGAGTGGAGCAGAGAATTAAATAATGAGTTGTTATAACAAATGCTCAGCTGTATTAAAAATGACAAGGATATTTTACATTCTTCTAGTCCAATATTCTTCTAGCCTGATTTATATATATAGGAACAACACTGTTCCACTGCCTTTAGATGTCTTTTTATACAGTGCCTTTACTACTGCTCAGCCTTGATGACATGGCAAAAAAAAGGAATAAGAGACATGTACATAGGGATATTGTTGCATGCCTCAGCTTTAAGGTAATCCCAAATGATTAAAGACAAATGATAGAATGGGGGGAAACAGATGTTGTAGCTGCAAAAGAACAAATTTTCTTCTGAAAGCTATCATGAATTTCTTTTTTCTGGTAGTGACCAAGTAGAACTGAAGGGTCTTTCTTTTATCAATTATAGCCATGCATTCTTATGATGTTCCATCCCAACGGGCAAACAATAGAGATTTATGAAAGGCAGAAAGGTGGGCAAAGACAAAGAAAAAATTATACCAGTTTCATAACTCTAAAGTATCTTTTCCTGCAGCTTCATTTTACACATAGGGAAATGGAAGAGGAGCACTCAATTGCATGCAAATATAAGCTTTGACCCTCTAACTGCTAGTAAGAATTCAAATGTCCCAGAGACTTAGCAGGAAATGATTCACCTGTAAACCACAGATGATTGCACTAGCACTAACATCGTGTTTGCTATGTGTCAAAATTCAGGTCTCGAAACTTTTCCTGCACTTGGCTTACAACAAATCCAATTGTTTTATACTTATTAAAAAAAAAGCCTCAAAGCTATGGAAGATATAAAAAGTGCTTGTAGATGAGTAAAATTGCACAAAATGATCACCATCATTCCAAAAATGCCATTAAAAGTCAGCACTGAACACTTTAGTAGGGACCCAGGTGACTCAATTATGTGCCTTTGGAAGTGCTGGGCCAAAAAAAGTCTAACTGTTCTCAGTATTACTAGTGGCAATAATTTAATCTCCTTAATAAACTAATTAATGCTCTAAAATGCTCCCAATGGAGTTATGTCAAAGTGATGAAAGCAAAAAATTTTCACTGTTATTTACTACATTAAATGAAAAGATAAGGACTGGAAGGATATCTTCATATGAGAAGTTAATTGCAAGGAAATGAAAAGAATTAACCAGCCTTATTAAGCATACTATGGTCTAAAACAAGCCTGGAAACTCAAAAATGCATGATTTTTCTATGTGTGTGATGATCAGTTGAGTAGGTATTTGGCTGTCTGAAGGGACCAGAAACAGTATGATGTCAGGAATGCATGCAAGAACAAAGTCTTGTATTCAAAATGCCTTACCTCCATCACAAAGGTACAAAGTACCTCCCTGTATTCTCAACAAACTTAGATGTTTTGGCAATCATTACACTTCCCTGACATGTATAAAGGGTCACTTGAAGCTTTCTGAAGGTTATTTTACTCTTTAGTGTTCACAGGAGAAAAGTATTGAAAGCCCCTGCCTTGTCGAAAGACATGACAGAAATAAATAACAAATCATTCCCTTTACCTTCACTGTTTATCTTTCTCCTTCAGACTTTAAAATTAAAAAAATAAATCCTCATCCTCCAGGTTTTCTGTGGTTTAGTTGTGCCAGAGTTACAACCTAATCAGCTCTCCACTTGACAACTCGTAATCAGTTTGGCCCTGTTCTCAGTGACACCATGGACATGATGCACCAAAAGGAAAACCGACTCACACCAGCTTTCAGGCAGGTGGGATTGAGTTCAACTACAAGCAATGTTCCCGTATGCACTATAGAATTTAAAGATTTATAGGACATGTCTGTCTTGTCCTCTGGTCTTCTACATACATCAGCATTTTCAAAACAGCATCAGCTGAATGTCTCTTGCAAACTCAAAGCATATGAAACAGATACATCAGCATCACTTCCCATCCCCGAACTTCATCCCCAAGTGGTACCTGCTTTTATACTCTGAGTGGGTCTGGTAACCCCCTACACGTTCTTTTACTGTCATTATAAATAATGCCTTTCACAGCTAAACAAATTCTCACACTCTTAAGTCTCAGATGAAACGTGACAGTAAAGGGAGTATAACCAAATACAGAGAATTAAGTGGATGGGGTGGGCAGCTTCTGGAAACTTGCAAAGTTTTACAGCTGACCAAGTTTTAGCTTCTCCTTCAGTAAGAATACATAATAAACTGCTGCGACATTTAAACACAACAAAAAAATCCTAGGTCTGAATTTCTATTTCCTCAGTAAGGAAGATCAGCCCAAGATAATAAAATGTACCATGACTACTGTGAGGAATATCAGTATTTCAACATTGGTATTTGCACTGGTTCCTGAAATAGCCACATGGCTTCTCAGCTGGTAAGAAATTAATTCTTCCTCCTCCTTTTTATTCACCTATTTCTGTTCACTTAATGTAAATAAACCTAACAAAGAACAAAAATCCTAATGACAGAACAATCTCTAGCCTTTCTGCTGAAACTATTCTAAAATGCCAATATAAGCCCATTAAAAATTGTACAAAGCAAAAAAACACTGGAGCAATGTTCTTCATGGCTTGAAAATTAAAGTAATTGAGAAAAGACTATCATTTCCTATGGAAACATAAAAGGTTTCAAGCCATTTAGGGTAGACAAACACTTTAAGCAGAGGTTTAATCTTGGCAGCTCATATAATCATGGTAAAAGATGCAATTCTCTGCAGGAAGATTCTTCTCTTAGATGCCACTAAACTAAACTCTATCTTCCTTCCTCATGCTATCTGTCTTCCCAAAGCATCAAGCAAAGTGTCACCAAACTTCTCCTGTGAGGACATAAGGTTCAGCATTTATCTTTTATGAAGTCTCCTGGAACAAACAGTCTAGTGGGGAAAACTTCATCACAGTGAAACAAGAACTCTGCACTGCTGCACATGTTTATAGACATCTCCCACCCAGAGGCTTTGTCAAAAGTGACACTGGGGTAACTGGAACTGTATGACAGTATATCCTACATAAACTACGTTTTAATGAGTCCAGCATCTTACAGCTTATGCTGAAGGTACCAAAAGCTGTTGTGGGCAAATATAAACTTTTCCAGCAACATTGCCAGCTGTACCCAGGGCTCTTAGACAGCAGATGAGAGCAGCCCCAGGGACAGAGCATGCAGATGCAGAGCTGTCAGCATCGACCCCAGGGCAGCCAGAGACACTTCTGGCCTATTCACACAGATATCACATCAAGTGTCCCCATTGTCCACCTCCTCAATATGGCCAGCAATGAAATAGTGACCCTGCAGATGTGGTCATGCTGAACAGTAGGACTGAATGAAAACATCCTCCTGTCCCTGGGTTCCAGAGGTTGCTACCTATCCTGCTCCAGCAGGTAAAATCCAGTAGAAACAATAAAACGGACACACCTGAGGCATTTTCGGTTTTAATCTTAGCAAAAGGACAGACAAGCACCAGACACAGAAGAATCCCCAAATCCACGCTGAGGAAAGGGAATTATCAGTGAAGGAAAGTGGCAGGCTCGCACCAAATGGCTCAATGACTGTGCAGATAAGCTGTGTTTATTTTCCCTTTGCACATACAGATATGAAGGAGAGCAGATACTGAGCAGGGCTTGTGTCAAAGCATTCTCCCTAGCTCTTTTTTCCATCTTCTGTATCTATTTCCAGCATGAATTTAAAATGCCTAGTGTTTTCATTTGCAGCATCAGCTCTGATCTCTAACTACTGCAATCTTCACATCTAAAAATAATACAAGTTTATTTATGGCATTGTTTTGACTAAATTTCTAATGATAGGATGAGGGGAAATGGCCTCAAGTTGCATCAGGGGAGATTTAGATTGGATCTTAGGAAGAAGTTCTTAACTGAGAGGGTGTTTGGGCACTGGCACAGGCTGCCCATGGAGGTGGTGGAGTCACCATCCCTGGAGGTGTTCAAAAACCAAGTAGATAGAGCACTTGAGGCCATGGTCTAGGGGTTAGGGACATTTTGGGGTGAGAGCTGGACTTGATGATCCTGGAAGCCCTTTGCAACCATGATTATTCTATGTTTCTATGACTACCAAACTGCTGATGCAACCAAGATCACAGAAAGAGAATCAATGATCAGGCTTAGATTATTTTTCAACCACAGACAAGAAAATCTGACAAGATGCAATAATCAGGGGAACTCTGCACGAAAGCCCCCTGAATGTACTGGCAATTTAATTTTAATAAGAAATAAAAAACAGCCTCTAGCAATCATATATTTCCACATGACAGTTGTGCATTTAGACCTTGTACTCACACCTCTAGGGTGGTATGAATGTGGAAAGTGATGTTACTGTTCCTGACCAGACAAACACCATGTTTGTCCTACTTCTTTGACTTTTGTGTAGCCATCAAAAGTGAAAGAACTCGATTTTTTATTTTGTTTTTTTTTGGATACAAAATTGTCTCAAGAATTCAGTGGCACCTTTTGCAAACTTCTTCTGGAAATAGGAACATCATTGTCAGCAGAAATTACCTTTCATCCTGCTTTTTACATCTTTATTATTGTCATTTGCGACAGCTCAGACTTAATGTGCAGCTTTTATCTTACTGTGTCTAGAACCATAGAGCATTTTTCCAATTAAATCAGTCAGTTGTGGCTGATTCATCCCTGACTCATTTTGATGAGTTCTTAAATATACCCAGAAAATCAGGCCTCACTTCAATTAATTAGTTTTCTTTACTCATGTAGGTAGAAAACCCTTTACTAATGACATTGCACAATTCAAACTGAAAATAAAACACAACAAATAAATCTGCAGCTCACTTAACATTGAAATTCTGAGTTAAAACCAAGCCTTAGGGTTATGTAAGAGTGAAAGGCATTTGTCCTGAAGGCCCTACAACAGGTACTTTGTGCCTTCATGACCCAGTACACTCTTCTGAAGCTTCTAAATAGTCTTCAACATGAAAAAGGAAAGTCAGCAGGTAACCTTTGAAACAGGCATTTTCTAAAGAGTTCTGTTTTGAGCTAGTTTGAAAATACTGCCCTTTGCATTTTTTCAGTGAGAAACACTGAAGGTGTGATGAGAATCGGAGCATCTCTGGAGACAATGGCAAGCTGAATCCTATTTAATGTGAATATCATGACAGCTTAATTCCTCCATGCTATCCCCTTGAAGCAGTCTGACTGGAGAAGCAAGGAAGCTCCTTTCCAGGAGGATATTAGCAATTTTGTATTTGGGATAATGCCATAAAAGTTTATGCAGAAATTTTTGTTAGTTTTGCAAAGCAGACTCTATGTCTAGTGTCAGAATTTTAAATATTAATGAAGAATTTTTCCACCAAAGGAACCACAAATCTCTCCTAGCTAAGGAAATTCTCATTTGAAAAGTTTGCTGACGATGATGTTTGCACAAGGACCCATAAAAGGATGCTGGTTCAATTTATGGAGATCTTTCCTTGCTATTAACACTTCCCTCTGGTTTTCATATTCACACATCCATGACTGATCCTCTGCTACTACAATGACCTTGAATACATGTATAGCAGTCAGCTAAAGAGCAAATGCATATTGAGGTTGAGGTGACACAGCAGTTCACCAGTTTAACACAGAGAAAACACAACAGTGAGAAATCCTTCAATGGCAATGAGGAACCTTGGTCATTAAGGAGGCATGAAAGGCAACACTAATGCTTAGCTACAATCTGAAATGGATTTGCTAACTTTAATCTGATGCTCAACAGTGTGAAGTAAGAACAGATTTGCTATTTGTCAAGTCAATCTTTTTATGACTAGAATCTGCTATTAGCACATTTTCCTGTTCACTAATCCTGAAGGAGTAGAGCAATTTACATTAAAATACTTATTTTTAATATGCTTTTTATGAAATGCTTATCAAGGTCAAGCACTATAATTTGAAGAGTGAAATATGTTATTTTGTTATAATACATCTAATTCTATGCTTTTCAGAAGCATTGTTTAGAAAAAATGTACAAACGTGTGTTAGTGGTATAGAATTTTCCATTACTATGTTTTCTTTTCTTCTTGTTAAGAAATAACCTCCAGCCACTTCTATCCACGTATGAGATTACTTCACTCCTTGGTGTATCTCACTCAAGGAAGCCAAAGCCCTTTAGCAGTATCAGCTGCTCTTTGTGTTTTACAGACATCTTTGCAACACAGAACCAAGAGCTGCAGTGGTAAAGACAGAGCAGCAAAGCTCCAGGACTGGCACTGTGCAACAACACACAGCTCCTTCTGCTCTGCTGGCCAAGGTTTTCTAGCATGAGCACTTTGTAAAGAAATACAAATGGGTAAAAAACAGAGCACTTTTGCTGTGGAATGTGCTTACATCTCCTTGTGTTGACATTTCATACCAGCCATGGGTATTGTGCCTCCCTACCACAGGAAACTCCTGTTGGAACACAACAATCAGAGGATTTAGCATCTGCAGAGATTTGGTCTTCTCTGAGTACTACTGCCTTTCATGACTATCTGTTGGCTCTACAGACCCTCTGGCAGTTTGATGTGCCTGAAGGTTTATTCTTACTCTGAATTCCTTTTGCTTGTGCTTCCTTCAAAAGCATTTTTTGGTCTTTTTGGATTGAGATGAGGTAATAAAATGTTGGTGCTGTGGGATGGTGCTTGTCTCACAGTGAATTTCCTCAAGTCTTGGGCACCATGAAACCTTTATTCCTTTGCGATATCATGTAAAATGCATTTCTGAGTCCACTTTTATATTTTATAGCTATTCACCTGCTACAGTGCCTTAATGTTTTGGATCATATACCTTTGTGTATGAAGGCTCCTTTTTTCTTTTTCTCATGGTGTATTTTTCATACAGCAGATCTAGAAACAGATCTATTTTTTTTTTTTTATGCAGTATGTGTATTTTCAGTGCATGGTGCTGGGTTCACGTCTTGTGCTCTATGAGTGCTCTTATCTCTGGGGATTTCCTACAAGCAGCTCCCTGAAGCTTCTGGTTTCCACAGCCTCCTTGCCCCCAGCTCACTCAGCAAATGGAAGCAAATACTAAGAGTCCAGGGGAAGGTGGTGAGGCTGGTCCCCAGCTCCTCTGCTGAGGCTGTAGCAGAGCGGAGCTGCCTCTCTGCAAGCTGTTGTCCTGACTTACCAGCTAGTGCAGCCCAGCTGTACCCTACATCTTGCTTCCCTCACCCTATCCTATGCATGCACTTAATTATCTACCACACTAAAACAGTCCTGCCAACGCATGGGAGAGATTCTGTCAGAGTGATGAATAATTATCCTCCAGTTCACAAAACAATTTGATCCTTTCATTTGTTTCCTGGCCTCTTCCTTAGTGGACTTCCTGCAATAAATAATTTCTGATTTCTTTTCTAAAGAGTCACTAAATGCTGCACACACAAATGTTCTTTAGCATCTTGCTTCAACCCCCTGCTGCTGCCTGGAAAGCTGTGCTGCGCCTGTGGCAGAATCGCATACAAGGCATTCAACATCAGGGGAGATGCTGCCAAGTCACTGGGTAATAATTTTGCTAATATTTGTGCCATTAAAGACCAGGAAATAACAGAACTTTAACAACCTTGTTCAAATAGAGATTTCCTGAGAGTTTGTTATTCCAGCATACGACAGCACATTGCTCCAAGATAACGTGGGTTATCATGAAACAGGCAAAGCTAAGGCTGACAGTCCCTCATTACAGTCTCCACAACACTTTAGGGTTACTTGCCACGTGAAGGAGAGCACAGACTTACAGGCACTGGGGCCAGACTCACAAATGGAAGGAAGAAAGGCTGGGGATTAGTGCAGCTGTGGAACATGCCAAGGGTGGACAAAACCACCAGCCGTACTACGTTTCCACTGCAGGAGAAGGCAAAGTCACAGAATCGTTTAGGCTGGAAAAGCCCTCTGAGCTCAACCAGCCCAGGAACTAACATCACCACATCAGCCAGATCAGGGCACTAAGGGCCAGAAAAAGCCAGTGTTTCCCTAAACACTTCCAGGAATGGTGGCTCCATCACTGCCCTGAGCACTCCATTCCAGGCTCTGAGCACCCTTTCAGTGAAGAAGGGCTTCCTAACATCCAACCTAACCCTCCCCTGGCAGCCTCAGGCCCTAACCTCTCGTTCTAGAACTGGTTGCTTGGCAGAAGAGCCTGATTCCCACTTGACTACAACCTCCCTTCAGGGAGTTGTAGAGAGGGAGAAGGTTCCCTCTCAGTCTCCTCCAGGCTAAACACTCTCAGCTCGCTCAGCCTCTCCTCAACAGACTTTCCCTCCACCCTCACTGCTCCTCTGGATCCACTGGCACCTCAATCTCTTTCTTAAAGTGAGCGGCCCACAACTGCCCCAGTACTGAAGGGGTGGCCTCCCCAGTGCCCAGTACAGAGGAAGAATTTCGTCCCTACTCCTGCTGGCCACACTAATGCCAGGATGCCATTGGCCTTCTGGGCTACGTGGGCACACTGCTGGCTGCTGCTCAGCTGGCTGTCAACCAGCACTGCCAGGTCCTTCTCTGCCAGGCTGCTCTCCAGCCACTCATCCCCCAGCCTGGAGCTGCAGGCGGTTCTTGTTGCCTAAGTATAGAATCTTGCCCTTGCCCCTGTTCAGACTCATCCCTTTGGTCTCTGCTCATTGACCCCACCTGTCCAGAACTTTATGCAGCATCTTTCTCCCCTCTAGATTGACTTGGTCACCTCCACCTGCAAAAATTGCCAAGCACAATCTGCTCTGTCCAGCTGCACATAGGAAATGCACATCCTGCTGCTTTCTCCTCGGTCTTGCAGATGTTCCCTTTCAGTTCTATTATTTCTTGCTGCTGCCTTATTCTGGATTGTATTTGTAAAAGCACAGAATCACAGAATGTTAGGGGACCTCTGAAGATCATCAAGTACAACCTCCCTGCCAAAGCAAGACCAAACTAAGGCAGATCACTCACAAATGCATCCATACAGGTCTGGAAAGTCTTCAGTGGAGACTCTATCACCCCTCTGGGTAGTCTGTTCCAGAGCTTTGTCACCCTCAGAGTAAATAAGTTCTTCCTCACTTTGAGGTGGGACATCCTGTGCTCAACCTGGAATCCATTGCCCCTTGTCCTATCCCAGGGTACAAGTGGAAAGGTTGTTCCTGCCTTCTTGATGCCCAGTCCTTATGGATTTATATTTATGAGATCCCCTTGCAGTCTTCTCCTCTCCAGACTAAAAAGCCCCAGGTCTCTCTTTCCTAGCAAGGCAACCGTGCCAGTCCCTTCATCACCCTCATAGCTCTCTGTTGGACCCTCTCTGGCCCTCTTGAACTGGGGAGCCCGGAGCTGGATGCAATATTCCAGGTGAGGTCTCACTAGGGCAGAGAACCTCCTTCAATCAGCTGGACACATTCTTCTTAATGCAACTCAGTGTATCATTGGCTTTGGCCACAAGGGCACAGTGATGTCCTATGAAGAACTAACTGTCCACCAGGACTCCAAGGTCCTTCTCCACAGAGCTGCTCTCTAGACAATCATCTTCTCTCCTAGATTGGTGCATTCTGTTGTTCCTTCTCGGCACTAACTCTTGTTGAACCTCATTAGGTTCCTCTTTGCTCAGCTCTCCAGCCTGTCCAAATCTTGCTGAATGGCCATACAGCCATGAGGTGAATCAGCCAACCCTCCCCGCTTTGTATCATAAACTAACTTGCTGAGAACATGCTCACAGATATTTCATCACAGATATCACTCTCATTTTTGCATTCAATTTGTGATATATTCAGAAACTGGAAATGTCTATTGTGTTCATCTGCACTGTCATATCACAGTATCACTGTGTAATGATGACGCTGGAAAAGACCTTAAAGATCATCCAGTTCAACATAAAGCCAACCAAGTAAACCTAAACATCTGACATCTAGATCATGCCACTCAGCACTTCATTCAGCCTACCCTTAAATACCTCCAGAGACAGTGACTCAATCACCTCCATGGGCAGCCCATTCCAAAATCACATCACTCTTTCAGTGAAAAACCTTTTCCTAACATCAAGTCTAAACCTCCCCCGATGGAGCTCAAGACTGTGACCCCTTATCCTGTCTCCAATGTCCAGGGAGAAAAGACCGACCCCC
>VZRI01002774.1:31694-47313 GCA_013397515.1 Upupa epops
TCCACCTCACTACCCAATCATCCAGTCCACACTGCCTCAGTTTGTCTGCAAGGATGCTATGTGAGACTGTGTCAAATGTCTTTCTGAAGTCAAGATAGACCACATCCACTGCTCTGCCGTCATCCATCCATCTGGCTATGCCCTCATGAAAGGCTATCAGGTCGGTCAAGCATGACTTCCCTTTGGTGAAGCCATACTGACTGTCCCTAATGACCCTCTTGTCCCTGATGTACCTAGAGACAGCATCTAGGACAAATTGTTCCACCACCTTTCCTCGGATGGAGGTGAGGCTGACCGGTCTATAGTTACCTGGGTCCTCCTTCTTACCTTTTTGAAGATTGGAGTGACATTTGCTAACCTCTGGTCTCTAGGCACCTCTCCTGATCCCTATGACTTAGAAAAGATGATGGAGAGTGGCTTAGCAGTGACGTCCACTGTGTTTATTATTTGTGCTTATGTAAGCAAACTATAATCTTGATTTTCAGAACAAAAGACCTACACAGTATGCTCTTGCTCTGCCTCCAACAGACTCTAACTTCTCTTATGTAACAAAGAAAAGTAAAAAGGAGAGAAACAGTCGAAATACTTGATGCTGCCTAGTAACAGCTGGATAAGTTGCAAAAGAGAAAATGTTTCTCTCTTGGAGTTTCAAAACCATCCTTCCCAAAAACCTTTCCAGAGTGTGAAGCTGTATGAGTGGGGTTCAGCTCCACTTTATTTTCCATACCACTAGATCAAAATGAAGAGAGGAATTTCATATATCAGAATTTCAATTAACGCATGCAGTTTGGGGTTTTCTAACCCTTCTCTTAGCCCATTTGTGTACATCCTTCATGGTGTAACACTTAATACTCTGGTTTAAACCTTGAGCATGTCAGAATCTGTATTAATACATATGTCAAAGATATGCCCTAATAGAGGTCAATCCCTGTTTAAGAAATAGATTATTTGTACTCACAACTGCATACTTGATAAGAGCTAAATTCTGCTCACTATATAATGTTTTAAAGCGCTTTTCAAAGCAAATCTACTTTTTACAGTCAAATCCATTTAGCCAAACAGATAAGGGGACAGGAAACTTGTGTTCCATTGAATTTATTTAAGTCTCACTTGTGCTTCCTTTGAAACAATGTATTTCCAAGGATGTGACACTACTAATAATGGAAAGATTTATGTACTGTTTGCACTAAATTTATTCTCGGACTGAAGAGTTGTTACCAGTATTTTGCTCAACTAACAAACTGACAACTTATTTTCCATCTCTACATTTTCCTTTCTACTGAAAAGCCAAGTAACAGGTAACAAATTGTTACGGTTTGAAAATTATCAAATTTTCAAGCATTAGTTGTGGTGCTTTAATGCTGAAAAAGCCTTTTGTTTTGAAGCTGGAGGTAGCTTTCCTAGCAGACCTCCTGCATCAGTGTGTGGACTCTACCAGTGATTGTTGGACAGAGACTACAAAAGGGAATGTACTTCTTGTTTCTTCATCTTCTTTTTTTGCCATCTTTGCCATCTTTGTCTTTCCCTTCTTGCTCTCTGGTACGTCTTGAGATACAAAGAGCTCATCTGGAATTGCTCCCTGGACCCCCCAGGGTGGGGGGGTTGAGCAGTGGCTCTCAAACCCCCATGCCACCGAAGGGTGCTACCCAAAAGAGCCTAAGCCTGACTACAGCCACGGCCCTCTTATGCATGGGAGCTCAAACACAGAGAGAATGGACCTTTTTGGATTGTGGCCAGCAAGAGCTTGCCCTAGCTCCTGGCAGTGTGCCAAAGAGATGAGCTGCTGTCCACACCTCCAGACCCCTTTGGTGGGGTGAAATTTCAGCCCTCCCCTTTTTCTCAGAGGGCTCAAAACCCAGAAAGCCAGCACCAGCTTGTTCCAGCTCCTGGCAGTGGGTTGAAGAGAGGGCAACTCCTCCACAGCCACTTCTACAGCTTGATTGCCTTTGAAGATGCCAGACAGAGGTGAGCTCTTAACCTCCCTTGGTGCCTAACCACTAGGAGAAGAAAGTCTCTGCATAAGGCATGTAGAATACCCCTTGGAGGAGAACCTGGAAAGCCCATTTGCCATAACAGGTGTCGCCCCATGTAACCAGCACTATGTTGGCTTTGTCTCCACCAGACTGACAAAGATTTGGTATACTCTACCACTGAGAGACTGAAAGAAGCCTCTACTAAGAGAGAGAAAGAGAGATCACAAGTACTGATCTCCTAAGCCTTTGCCAAACAGAGTTTGGGATTCTGTTGAATCCTCTACATTTGATGCTGCTGTAGCCTCAGATCCCACCTGGTAAAAGGTCAAGCTACCACAAGTATCCACATAAATAAGCAGCTATTACGAATCTATGATGAGAAAATAAAGTTCTATGCAGCAAATTTTGCTGTAAACTTTGCAAAACATAAGAAAAATCATTTCAGAAATACCCACAATTCCTGCAATATTCCATGGGCTGTGGTGACAAGAGACGTGCACACAGGAAACAACAGGACCATAGCACAGTACGAGCACTCTGAGCACTGAGTGCTACTGACCCACTGGGTGATTTCACCCTCTACCTGCTGCTTTCTTATGGCGGCCTTTGTCCCTCAGACTCTCTGAACTTCTTCATGAAGGCAGGTAGTGCTGAGCTGCTTTTTCAACAAAGTCCTTACTGTCCAAAATAAAATTGACGTTTAGAAGCAATTCCATGTGAGAAACAATTTGTTCTGAGGCAGAAACTCTAAATGATTAAATAGATTGTGCAAATACCTAAATTTCTGGGAGCTGATTTATTTTGCAAGACTACTTATGGTGGTTTGTTTGTTGTGCTCTTGTAGTAAGAGACTAAGCAGGAGATGCCTGCATCCTCAAATTAATGTAGAAAACAGGCTGCGGTACCAATTTAACAATAATGTCAGGAGCAAGTTATCAACAGATAAATAATGATGCTCATGTAACAGTCGGGCATCTGAAATATGCCCTGCTTGATGCACTGCAAAGATGGATATTCTCTACTGTCCCATTCAATAATTCTCCTCTTGTTTCTTGTTTCCCAGCAGATAATTGGATTTTGAGAGATGGCATCTCTAATTTCTATGGCTTGATTTCTCTTCTCTTTTCCTTCTGTTTTTGTGTAGACCCCTAGCCACAAGTCCTACACAGAATCAGCCATAGCCTTTCTAAACTTCTAAGCTTTTCTTGAAACCAAATGCTAAATGAAATAGGCTTCCAAAGTTAAGGACTGGCTCCTGCTGGGTGCTGGGAGATATTTGTGATGTGCTGAGGGCGTCACTGTTGTCAGTGCTGAAGAATCTGCAGGAGCACAGGATTACACAGAATCGTTCTCTTAATAAATCTAAAATATGATTTAAAGGAGGAAAATGGATTTCCACTTAGTTTAATGTGTTATGTAAGCACACATCTAAAGTAAGAGTAAAACTAGTGGTTGTTCCTATCCTAATATTACAATCATTATGCAGAGTGAATTCCTGAAACTGCCTCACTTCCCTAGTGCCAGGAGATATTTACCACACACTCTAGGGCACTACGTACAGTTTATTAAAAAACACCAGAGAAATTTCTCTCCTGAAGACTTATAACTTACATAGAACTTGTTACCTACAGAAAGGAGTACATCCTTCCATGAGTAGCCTGTAGAAGGATCTGAATGTCATATCTTCATTCTGCCCTGAAGAGCTAGCTCATCAGGTCTCTTTTCAGAAGCAGCTAGGGAGGTTCAGGCTGCTGAAGAAATTCCCAGGACCTTCTCTGGACCTGCTCTGGTGTGAAACATGAAAGCAGAAACAGCAGATGCCTCTTCACTTTATCTCTGTGGATTGCTGGCCATTCTGCATCACCAGCAAAGGAGCCCCAGCATCTATTTTTACCTAAGGTTTATGCACCTTGATTCTATGTGCTGTCCAGACACAATGCATAACATGTATCTTGTGATCAACACTTTATTCTAGTGCCTACCGTAAATTCACTAAGCAGCAGCACTGTTACAGCAGTCTGTCAGTCCATGCTGCATAAAATCTCAGCTATGGTCAGTAATTGACAGGGCAGAATTAGACAGCATGGTGAGTATCTCACCTGATCTATTTTATCTTACCCTTACACGTTCTGACAGGTTCAAACCCAGAACATGCAGTCATCTGGCCACAGGACAGCAATAAATGTGGCTTCTGTGCTCTTTGAAGAAGGTGCCACCTTCAAGATGGGAGTGAACACATGGAAGACAAAGCACCTTAGGAAAACTCAGATATTTTCAAGTCACTCTTGTTTCTTAAACAAGTTACTCTTGCTTCTTAAACAAGAGTGTTTCTTTCTTTAGCTATGGAGAACATCTTTTCAACAAAGAATCTTTGCACTTTATTTTCTACAAACCTGCTTAACTGCCTTTCTTAGAAGTACTGTACTGAACTAAAAAGTCACAACACTCAGTTTTCACCAGTGGCTAAGGACACGTTTTCCCTTAAAGGGCAATTCATGCATAGGTTCTGGCAGCACTCTTGTTACTGCCTAAAGGTGTCTGTGATCCTGCCCATGTCCTTTGCTAGCATTATGCATTTGCCACAGTGTAGGCTGAAAGAATGCAAAATATACAAATATATTGTTCATGTGATCATGTAGCCAAGACTGACCCTTAATGATTTATCAAACTTTCATCACTCAGGGCTGTGTGGAATGAGTATTGCTAAGTACAATTACTTGATAATGGGGCACATCTTAATTCAGTCAATTATTACAAATAGCTATTAAGTATCAGAAAAATGTGTGTTTTTCCACACTTAGATCTAGAGCTGTAACAGCTCTTCAGGGAAACAGACAAGTTAATAAAGGGATATATCTATACCCAAAATGGAGATAACTGACATTAAAATCAAGTTCCTAGCTTAGTCTGGCAGAAATTACATGGAAAACAGAAAATCAATGTCAGGGAACAGTGTACAAACCTCTTCTGCCACAGCAAGCCAAAAGTAAGTAAAGATGGTAGATTTGGAGCATAACTGGACAGGTTAATGTGCTTGACACAGAAAGTTAGTATCATTCCAAAATTACTTCAAAAAGCTCTGAATGCATTGGCATTTTTTCTTCCTGACATTAGGAAAAAAACAGGGAGAATCCTCATGCAAGATCTCTGTGAAGGAAAGACATGAGAAGCTTAGGATTAGAAACCAACCTGCACATGATGCCCTTCATTTCTAGATTTGGATAGACCTAAATGTACAGCAATCTCATTCACCGTCAGTGTCGATGCCATTAAATCAATACATTCAGGTATCTACCTAAACACAGCTTTCAGCACCATATATTTGCACTATTTATGTAGATTTTTAGACATTCTTTAAGTATTCATAAGTGCTTCTGCCATCAATGCAGTATGGATATATTAAAAAAAATGCCAATGTGCACTGAGCTTTTCTTCCAGTGCTTTTTCATAGGTGGAATTCTCATACTCATTTGTTCAGTCCCTAGTCTGCAGAATGATGGGGAAATTGTACAAGTAGTTTCATCCATAGTCAGTTGAGGTTGTTATCACATGCTAAGGCAGATAAGAAGAAATGGCATGACTGCAGCCCAGAGGTCCTCTTTGAGGAAGAGCTAAATATAAAAGGTCTAATTGTCTACTGACGTATGTTAAAAACTTCAGCTTCAAAAGGAATTCAAGAATTCTCATAGAGAAAAAGGTTTGCTACAGCAATTGTCACACCAGCACCTAGGTGTACTACCTTCCTCACACCTACAGCTGAGGAGTGTGATGACTTCAGTTCCTGGTATAAACAAGGCTCTCATTCTCCATAAATGGCTCAATTCCTAGTTTCACATCACAGAATCACAGAATCACACATCAGTCCTGCTTTGCCCTACACAGTAGCTAATGTGTTGTATTCATGTAAATCTGGGTTCAGTCATATTTTTACCGAATTTGCTAATGTACTATGTGTGTTCAGCCAATCTATGTGGTTCCCAAAAGGACCTGTTAGCAGGTATCAATTACACCTTCCCACCATGTCTGGGGACCTTTTGTAGAGCTCTCACCTTTACCTTTGAACTGGTGGTCCAGCAACACCATGGCAGTGTTTCAGAGAACCAAAGCATCCTGAGGGCAAAGGCAGGTATAAAGGGAAAACATTTGTGTGTGCAGTCAGCTGGATTCATATGGTAAGACCACGGCCACAGGCACTGTCATTTTAATGTGCCAAGTGAATGGTTTATAGGCTTATTTGAGAGAGCAAACTGTCTCTTTGTGAGGGGACATCTCGACTTTTATGTGGCTTGGCTTTCTCCCTGAATAGCCAGACTTTGATTCAAATGCAAATTATCTTCAGGGCAGCTTTCAACATAATCAGTATGTAAAAGCCACCATTAAAGGAACAAAAACTTACTAAAAATAATAAATGCCAAACATGCAAGATGCCTGGTTTTTACTTCCTGACCTACTTCCACAGAACAGGAATCAAACAGCAGGTGTCTGGTAAATCGATCTTCAGGAGTGCTTAGAAAGTTAAACCTTCTTGTGCTTAGTAATAATCTGCATTGCTCCACTGCATGCTTATCCCACTGAACAAGTCCAGGTCTGTGTGCATTTCACTTTCCTTTTATGTATAAAAAGGAGCTTATGTTTGACCCAGTTCTGCTCCGTGGCTCTCATTACTTCAGCTCTGTGTGTCAAGAGGCAGATGTAGGAAAACCAACAACTAACCAAGATCTGTCTTTAATCTTCTACATCTCCTATAGAAATGTGGAAGTCAGATCTGGCTACAGAGCCATTTTTT
Organism: Upupa epops; assembly: GCA_013397515.1. Taxonomy (NCBI): domain Eukaryota; kingdom Metazoa; phylum Chordata; class Aves; order Bucerotiformes; family Upupidae; genus Upupa; species Upupa epops. Next base: position 38,454 of record VZRI01002774.1, read on the forward strand.
TTTCAGGCAAGTTCAGACTATAAAATCTGAGGAGGTATCCATAGGGTGAGGAAAGGCCCAGGCTTGTTCAGAGTGTCCCAGAGTTACCCAGGACAATGTGTCCCTTTGCAGACAGTCCCTATCCATTAGGGATTTAAAAGTTCTAAGAACCATGAAGCCTCCACTTACTTCCCAGTCCTGGTGACAGGAGTAAAGCTCCATCAGCTTCCAGTCCCTAGGTAACACAAGCAGAGTGCAATGTAAGTCCCATCTTCTTACAGAACTAATTCAGCAGACACAATAAAATGCAGCACCAGTTTCAGACCACAAGCATTTTCTCTGCCTCTCCTTTCCAGGTGTGAAAAACAGTGATAAAGATTTTACTTTTGCCAGTTTTTCTTTTTGTTTCTTTTTTGTTTTCTTTTTGTTTTGTTAGAGAAAGAGTAGAAGTGATTTCACAGACACCTTTTAGAAAGTAGGATTGCAAGAAGCTAAGTATAAGGAATGCTAAGAATTGAATTTTAGCCTGTCTTGTCTTCTGTTTCATAGAAGTTATATTTATCCTTACAAGTGTGAATTAACCCCTTTTTGTTACCAGTTACATATGAACGATGAGCCAAGGGGAATTTATGGCTCCAGACAGAGTCTTACCTGGAGGCACATTGTAACGGAATTTGTCCCCAATAAAATCTTTAAAATTATGTGGGCTTGTTTCTCACACAGATTACTTCTCATCTGAGGAGCAGCGAAACACCCTCTTGCCGTGTACTTTGTACTGCCAATGTGCTATGTGTTTGCAATCCATAACTAAATCCAATTTACATGCAAAAGCTATTTTGTAAACCTTCCTTTGGTTCACAGTACCGAACATGAAATTTTTCCACTCAGACAGACTGGCATGTTCAGGCAGTTGTCTTGCACAGAAAAGTCCAGAAGGTTTTTTTCTTATGATTAACAGATTTGTATTGTGCACCCAGAACGAACTAGAGGCGGGAAATGACACCATGCAAAGAAGGATTGCAACACGTAAGGTTGAAAAGCAAATAAGATTGTGCCAAAATATGGCTTGTTGGTTTTACTGATGCCTGAAAGGCATCAAAATATTCTAGCTGGATACACAATCTGCAGGGTTTTGATAAGTGTGAGAGGTGGCTGGTTTGGGAGGATTTTTATTGAAGGTTAATAATAGAATAGCTGATGAGTCTGGCATGTCCTATGTTGACTACTTTGCAAAGCTTTCCTTTTTGCAAGATAAGAAGGCAGGAAACTCAGCTATAGAAAGCCATCTCTGAAGATGAGAGAGCTAGATAATGAGAGCCTGGGAAGACAAAGACATTGCTCCAGCTCCTCTGAGAAGGAATGTCTCATCTAAGTGGTGTTTGGATCAACAGGAAGATAGGCAGTGAAACCAGGGAGATTGTAAAACCTGATTAAGAATTCCTGTTGTCAAAGCCCACTAAAACCCTGAGACTCCAAGAACTCCAATGACCCTGCCAGCCTGGGTGGGAGGGGAGAGGGATTTGGAACAAATAGAATATGTATGAAATTATCAGGAATCAAGCGGATATGTAAATTAGGAACCTTATAAACTAGGTAAATCTGTTGTAACTGGCACTCTCCAGTTCTCCACAGAGCTTGTTTAGTCCAATGCAGCGTTGTAAATAAACTATTCTGCTGTTTTACAAAACCTTTTGCCTCTGTAGCATCAAAAGTTTTTTCTAACAATAAGGAAAGTGCTAAGTTTAATAGAAGGGTGAGTTCAACAGGACTTTTCCTTCCTAAGATTAATTGCTAAAGCAATGTTCATGGTTCCAAGAGGTCTTATCAGGCTTGGGAGCAAATATGGCAGAAGTTCAAAACCTACATTTTCTTCTTTAATTGCTACAAGGCATGGTTTTCCAGAAACCAAAGGCATAAATTCCTCTCAGCACAAGATTCTCTTAACAACTGCTATGAAATCATGTCAAAACTTAAATTTGAAAGTGTACTTTGGAGAAAGGGATCATTTTGTCAGTTAAAGGCCTAAAAATACAAAAATCCCTTTCAAATTGCGGTGCTCTAAAAAAAAGGAAGGAGGAAAATCCCTCCAATCCTGGCTTATTCTGCCCTCACCAAACCTCATAAAATCAAGGACTAAACTTTGCTATGTATTATCAGAGGAAGTTGACTGCAAGTATTTATTTGTGTGGTAGACCTTGTACGTAAACAAACCTCAATGGCAATTGCAGAACGATTTGTGGGAAAGGGAAACAGGTGGGGGATGCAGACACACTGCTCTGGCACTGGCAGCTGTCCTCTGTTTCTCCTTAACTATTGGTTTGCCAACGTTATCCTCTGAAGGATTTTTACACATGATGAGCATTCATGTATCTCTGCCACTGCTGATGTTCAAGAGGTCACACACAACCTAGGAGCACTCTATATGTGCTTCAGCAGGGCCGTACAACTAGCAGCCTGAAAGTAAGTAGTTCCTATAGCTGATTTATTCATAAAAAGGAAATATGGCATATGTTCACCACTCCAATGGCATTTTGCTGCAGGCTGGACATGCTAACCTTTGAGTGATTATGAAGTGAGCTTTGCAAGGTGCACCTGAGAGCAAAGAGAATCCTCAATGAAACTTCCAATTACAAAGCAATGAGGGTAGATGTGTGTTGCCAAGGACATTACATCTAAAGAGGGATTAAGATCAAAGTTGGTTTTGCTGGTGGAACATTTATCCAAGAAATCAGGAAGTTTTTGCATAAATCCCATTAACTTTCTACTTCGAACCCAAAACACACAAATGCAACTTCCTAATCAAATTATCATCTTGACTTTTGAACAGAGAAATAAGCATTATTACTTTAAAGGAATGACAGGTTTATAGGTGGAAAACAATGTTCAGAAAGCTGCATGAAGTAGCATCATTTTTAAAGTAGTCCCCTTGATCTACTGAACAAAATGAATATTTTAAGCACTCTTTCTTATGATGCATTGATCAGTCTTGCCTTCTGAACACATCAAGGAAAAAATGCCTAAAAGGCAATATTCTTCTGGCAGCATATCCTAAGAGCACAACTTCCAGCATCACAGCCAGTCCTAGAACTAGTGGAAAGGGTGAGCAACCTGTGGCAGATGCAGGGTATTATGCCTGCTCTGGTATTACTGAATTGATTTGCTTTTTTTATAAAAGGGTGGAATTTCTACAACACTGAATGCAGCACACGAAAGTTCATTTCTTAATGTTAAAGCAGAGGTTTTGCTCACATGCTTGAACTGATGGGTGACAGCTCAGGATGATAGGAGTTAGCATCAGGTCTTTGGTATTCAGCCAGTCAGCAGCTGGGCAGCTGACAAAACATAAACGTGAAACCTCACACTTTGCTTCCAGTCCTGTCACTATAAAGTCAACAATGCTAATCAAGGAGTGGTTTTCAAAAATGCTTGTGTATAATTTTAAAGAAAGTAAAACCCCACCAACTTTTAAGTTCCTTTCCAACTTGCAAACCTGAATCTTTCCACAGGTGTTTTTACCCTCTTGTCAGATGAAGAAAAGAGGTTTGCTTTTACTGAAAGAGGTGATAAGTAATTTCGATCTGCTACTTGCAACACACTCTGAATACACTTCGATAGACTTGTGCACACCATGCCCCCCTGAACTCTTTGTAATTTTCACAGTGACATCCCTACTGACATACAGGACTTGATTACGCAAACACACACCAAGATATCAGAAGGAACTGAACCACCTCTCTGAATGGTGTAACTTCAGAACTGACTCCACATTGCTTACTTGTCCTAACTAAGCCTTTCCTTAGTACCTCTGCCAGAAGTCTGTGGTCTGGGAACACAATATGGGTTAAAAATGCAATGTCTGACAGCAATATTGTACTTCCCAGTTTCAGGCTAAAGTGATGAAAAGGGTTCATTAGAAATATCAACATAGTTTATACACTATTTGATAGAAGAACCTGGGGAGGCAGGGAAGATCATTAGGTACTACTATTTACCTCCAAGATATTGTATTATATTAGGGAGATGCTGAAAATTTTTCATTTTCATCTGAACTTGAAAGCACATGAGAAGTTAGACTTTAAAAATTGAAAAAAAAATATGTCTCACAGGAAATATATCCACTAATGGAAATGCCTCAGCTCATGTAAAAGTCACTTGCATGGGGAAGAAGTGAATACATCAGTTGCTTCAGTTCTGGCTTCAAAGGCTGTTCGGAAAGACTTCCACGTGTGTCTGGTTAGCAAGGTAGAAAGCAACACCAGAGGCACTAACAGAGATTTCTAGCTTGCTATTTCATTAGGGTTTTTACAATCAAAATAGAAATTCAAGTTACTGTTTCACTTCCAGTAATTTGGACAGAGAAAAACCGCCAGACCAACCTACTGAAAATAAATGAAACAATATAGTAATGCACACTTACAGTTTGAGATACTCACTTTCAAAAGTTGCCCTAGGCACAAACACTAAAGCAGAACTAGGCGCTTGTGCATGCAGGACCTTAAAAATGGCAAGGGAGCAGGAGTTGGCCAAGTAGATACAAAAAGCTATGTCCCCTGGCTGGCACTCCTTGAACTTCCCCTCCGCTCTGCTCTGCTGAACATTCCCAAGGCTCCAGTAGCTCTTTGGATGAACTCTAGGAGATAACGACCAGGAAGAAGAGGAAGAAAAACAGAACCAGAAAATTGTCCTATCTTGCAGCTCAACAGATTTTTTCCAGACAGCTCAACAAGTAATTTTCTGGATAGCAGATTGCAGTTCTGCATGAAGAAGCATACTGATTTCAGTTAGACATGTAAGGACCAGTAGGATAAACTTTTTAATAACTCTGAAAAAGAAATATACAATTCTGGAGAAAAATATGGCCAGATCTCCTGATGAACTCGTGGGAGCAGTTGGGTTGCGTTTCCTCTCAGGACACATCTGGACAGCAGTTGTCATTCTCCAATTTACTGTCTTGGATAGAGAATTCACTAAGGATTTTTCCCGTCAGGATCGGACTAGCACCTAGTAAGAATTACGATTTTCACAGTATACATAACAACCTAACATGGAACCCCCACTTTGTCTATACAAGAATACTTGTAGTATTAATTCTTAGAGCACTTGAATGAGGACAGGCTAGAGGAATTTGGCTAGTTAAGGAGAAGGCTTCAATAGGACCCATTCAAGAAAACAGAGGGAGGCTCTTCACAACATGAGACAACAGACAAATTGAAACAAAAGCATTTCAGGCTTCATATAAAGAGAGATTTTTTTTTTACCTCGAGAACAATCAACAACAGGTTGCCCAGGGAGGCTGGGCAGACTCTGCACTTGGTTTTCACAAGAAGACCCAAATCGTTACATCCCTAAGTAGTCTGGTCTGATCTCAAAGCTGAGTGAGCAGGAGAACTCCTGAGGTCCATTTTGAGCTGAATTACCCTGCGATCCTGTGATGTCAGGCTTATACATCAAGATTGATAGTATTTTCAGAAAAAAAAGAAAAAATATCTAATAGTCAGTTAAGGCTGCAGTTCCTATAACAGATGAACTTGTATGTAACAGAGTAGAACTGAAAAACAAATTACAAACCTTCTAGAAAATTGAGAAGGTTTAATCTAGGTGCTAATTCCACCAACTAGCACATATGTTTTTAAGCAGAGAGCTGTTCCCTTAGCTGATTAATTATATATTTGCATGAAAAGGCGATTGATGCTTCTTTACTCCCCGTCTGCTCTTCCTGGTTATGCTTCTTTTGAGGCCACGGTTGGATTTTACAAATTCCTGTGATGTTACAGTTCAAGTTGGTAAGAGCTGCAGGATGAGAGAGCATACTTTGAAAGAAATATCTACACTTGGCTCAAAAAATGTTTAGTCCAAAAATGCCAGCATAAACCAAACAGATGGAGAGAGAGGGGTTTTGAATTATGGATTATACAGATACAAATAAATAGCTATTAGATATGTATTAATATACTCTTTGTAGTGATAACATATGCATCCTGAAAGCTTTCAGAAGTTTCTAACCTAGACATAAAATTGGTATCACCATTATGAAAAAGTCCCTGTCTTTATTGTCTGTAGGACCTATATCGGCTACCCTTGCAGCACAGCCTCCTTATCAGTTTGCCAACCAACCTGACCTAGATTTTGAAATAAACAGGACCTAAAAATAGAGTAATTGCTAAAATAAATGTTGTACAGAGACCTCTGCATTCAGCAGTACTAAAATATGGTAAGAAGGCTATTCTGCTCTAAAAACATGTTTTGTGCCAAACCTCAGCCAAGCGCACTAAATATAAGCACGTATTCTCTTTATTTCAGGGCAAATTAAGATCCTAAAATACACTGATACTGTGGTGATACATATTCAGAATTTACCACAATTTACCAGTGGTACCTTGGCTCTGCTGACATACACAGCAATGTTGCCATTGACGTGCTACTCTATCAGTCCATCCCTCCATCCGAGTAAAAGATGAGCTCATGCCTGTATCCTGGGCAAACAGATGCTGACCTGAGCCAAGTTGCATTTCCAGAAATGTCAGGTTTAGATGTCACGGCCTCTAAAGGGTGTGATGAGACCTGCATAAAAGAACCCCGTGGGCATTACTCCACTCTCCAATTCACACTTGCACACAGCCTCCCCCTAGCACATGCAGCTGCTTGTGGATGAAGTGACATGTCACTGAACTGCCCAGACTGAGCACTGGTCATAAATAATTCTGGTGCTTTAAAGAAACCAAATATATTTACTGTTTGCTTCACAGCCAGTCTTCCTAATGCAAATCTAGACCCCCACCTCTCCAGGGCATGAGCGCTTCTTCATGACATAACCCTTCCTGACTTTCCCAGGTGGAATTACAGAAAGAGCTGTTTTCAGACCCCATGGGGAATAGCAATGCTGACACGGATCCTGTTGCCATCACTCTAGCTGCCTGTTAGCTCTGTAAGCACAGCAAAGAAGGTGGTATTCAAGGGCCCAGCACCATTCAAAAGGCAAGATTATTCAGTAAATTGTACCTGGAGAAGAGTAGTGGCATTTTAACTTTGTGTCAGGATAGAAAAGGCTACAATGATGAAGAAGATCTGAACCTGTCCTGTCAGTAGAAAGACTTCAATGAGTGTCATCACATTGGATGTTAACAGCAGGTAGAAATAAGTTGTCACTGGTTTTAAACACAAATGAGTTTTTAAATTACGTATTCCCTGTGAGATACCAATTCCGTTCCTGCTTGGTTATGCCATTTCTTCAGCTGTTACAGTTTCAGAAAGCAATATCTTTTCTTTTTGCAAGTGTCTTCCTTGACTATCAATCATTTTAACAAACACGCTTGGGATGAGAAAAGATGGAGTGTTTTCCAGATTTAGCTTCAAAACAAGTTCTAAGAAAGCCATGTGAATCGTGACATCTGTCAAAAGGTCAAGTTAGTGTGGTTTATTCAAACATGTCCAGTAGGGACAGTTTGCAGGAGTCACGTACGTACACTCCACAGACTCAGCACATCAATAAGCTTATTCAGAAACCTGCAGCCTCTCTTCAGAGCATTAAAAATAGTCAAGAAAATTACATGAATTTAAAAAAAAGTCTTGCTTCTTACATGGTGTTGTTGGCCAACTAATTAAACATTTAAATCCACCTCATAGGCCTACACAGTCAAGCTGGTCCTGACAAACATCCAGAACCAACAACAAATGAAGCAGCACTATAACAGACACTGTCAGAGTTAGCACATAGTCACCTGCTTTAAAGAATCTGCTTTAGTATAGTGTACATACTTTCTCATTAGGCGTTTCAAAATCTAAAAGACAAAATAATAGAAGATTCAATATACATATAAAAACCCATGTATTTGCATGCTTTTCCCTCATGGATAGATAGTAAATCAGTGCTTTGCAAACATGATAATTTAGAATCACCAATTATCTGAGTGTTTCACAAATTATACCTTAAATTAATTTTCAGTAAGATAAACCAGCTGCACTGCTCATTAAGTTTCTATAAGGGAAATCTCTAAGCAACATCACTAGGCAGTATGCTTACATGCAAGCATTTCTTACCACAGCTTATTTGACATTACAGTTCTACTCAACACACAGCTGCACTTTCCAATCCCTTACCTACATACCTACAACAAGCAAGCTGTTTATGCTGGCATTATAATGCCAGGACATGTAAAGCTCAACCCACTGATGTCAGTCAGTAACTCTATTTTTATCTCCTTCGGTTAAACCAAAAAGTAAAAAATCAAGCACAAATAGCAAGCAACCCTACTGCCAAGTAATCAACAGAAAGCCATATCCTGAGGTTCACATTGCCAATTCTTCATATCACTTAAGAGCTGAAAGAGACATAAGGCTGCCACACAACTGTATTTTTCTAGCAAGGGCAAGGCATCTATTCTCCCTCACCACAGCAGCCTTGCAGTTTCAGGCCCTGGTTCTCACAGAGGATTTTAACTTTCCAGATATTTGCGGGAAGGCATCAGCCAGCCACTCACAGACCAGGAGGTTTTTCCAGTGCATCAACGGTAACCTCCTCATGCAAATGGTGGAGGAGCAACCTAGGACAGGATTGCTGCTGGATCTTTGACTCAATAACATGAATGGTCTAGTTGAAGCAGTGAAAGTTGAGGGCAGCCTTGGACCATGAGATAGTGGAGTTCAGGATGACATGTGGCAGGAACAGAACGCCAAGCAGCATCACAACCCTGGATTTTCAGCAGGGACAATTTTGGCCTTTTCAAGCAATGGACAGTGGATATCCCATGGGACAGGATACTTGAATGTAAAGAGGCCCAAGACAGTTGGATAGCTTTCTTTCCAAGAGTGAGGAAGATCTACACCCAAAGGAGTCCACTTGGTGGCAGTACCGGTGGAAGAAAGAGCAAGGACTGACAGCAGA
>VZRI01002775.1:208-89896 GCA_013397515.1 Upupa epops
TCTTGCTATCCACTAGGACCATCTTTCCTTCTTTCTTTTCTTTTTCTTTTAGAAGTCATCTAATTAATGCTACTTGGTAGAGAGGAAGTCAGATGTTGATTTCAGCAGGTACTGTAAATGTTGCCAAGTTTACTCAGCTGTGTATTGGAAGTGGAAAACTGCAAAGTTTCAACCACCCTGGTGTAAAGGTATCCTTCATTCTGGACACCCCAAACCCGGAGGGGAAGTAGGGGAATTCTAAAGGCAACAAAGACATTATAAAAGACAAAAATGATTGCAGGAGGTGACATAATAAAGAGTGAGCTGAGAAAGTGGAGAGATCCAGTTGTGTTTGTGCACTTACATGTAGACTCCTGCATCCTTCTTTCTCGTAAGCTGTCTGTCCATTACACCTGGAAACAACATGGTTCTCTAGCAGGAATGCTATCATACTTCTGCTTCACTTGAGAGCCATAATGTCTCATCCTTTAATAACTAGTGGGTTTAGTTGAGAACTCTAACTGCAAGTTAGCAGGGTGGTGAACAGTTTGAGAGCAGCCTTGAGAAGGACTTGATGGTGTTGGTCAACAAAAAAACTCAACATGAGCCATCAGTGTTCACTTGCAGCCCAGAAGGCAAACAGCATCCTGGGCTGCATCAAGAGATGACCAGTAGGTCGAGGGAGGTGATCCTCCCCCTCTGTTCTGCTTTCATGAGGCCCCATCTGGAGTACTGCATCCAGTTCTGGAGTCCCCAACACAGCAAGGGTATAGACCTGTTGGAAAATGTCCAGAGGATGAGTGGAGAGCTGGAGCACCTCTCCTATGGGGGCAGGCTGAGAGAGTCGGGGCTGTTCAACAGACTGGGGAGGTATTACAGTGGCCTTCCAGTACTTGAAGGGGGATCCAGGAAAGCTGGGGAGGGGCTGTTTCCAAGGGTTTGGAGTGGTAGGACCAGGCGTAATGGTTTCAGGCTGGAAGAGGGGAGGTTTAGCTTGGAAGTCAGGAGGAAGTTCTTCATGCTGAGGGTGCTGAAACACTGGAACAGGTTGCCCAGGGAGGTTGTGGCTGCCCCCTTCCTAAAAGTGTTCAAGGCCAGATTGGATGGGGCCTTCAGCAACGTGGGCTAGTGAGGAGTGTCCTTGCTCATGGCAGGGAGGGTGGAACTAGATGATCTTTAAGGTCCCTTTCAACCTGAACCATTCTGTGAATCTGTGAAATTCTTTGCAAAGAGCCTTTGCCTTTGCATATACAGAGGAACTCACCATATTTTTCAGTGGTTAAAACATAGCTACTAACAGGAATGAAAACAAAGAAGCAAAAAAGGCAAGGATGTGTCTTTCTGCATTGCTGGAAAATGGGTTTTAGCACTTCATTCTCTTCCACTAAGAAAGTGCTTGTGCTTTTGTTTTGTTGCTTTTCTGGAAGATGAACAGAGGAATATGGAGATAAGCAATTGTAGAGGGAGTTCTTAGTTGTCTGAGTACATGCACAAGTAAGATTTCCCCTTCCCTGCTTTTTCTGGACATCTGCCAATTAATAATTTGAATTAACAGGATGCTGGAAGGTTGGGACTGTGACAAAATTCAGTAAAACTTGTATTCAAAGGCATGGTTGGTTTCTTTCATTATAATAACGATGGGGTATCTTAAAGGGAATTTTAAAAATGAAGCTGTGAGGTGGTTTATATCCTTTAATAAGGTTTGCATTATCATCTTGGTCTTCATTTCATTTTTTTCTGAAAATTTCCTCCACTTAATTACCATTAAAATGTGGTGATGTGGTTGAATCCTAAGTGAACTATTCTAAAGCGCTTTACAGTGGGCTGTAAGTAAAAAGATTAAGGTTTATTTCCCAAGGTTCCAGAGTTGGAATTGAAAATCGAATGTAATCTTCAGGAATCAGCCTTCAGCTTAAACTGCTTAGTTTCTCTCATTATTTTGAATTATAAATCATCATTAATTAGGATAATATGGAGCAAGCTTGCAACATTTCACTGATCAAATGATGGTTATCTTCAAAAGCATGTTGTTCCAAATAGATGTAGCTATTTTCAGTACTCTGAGCCTCCAGGATGCTAACCTGCAGCTGCTGTGGGCTGGGGCTTGTCACAGCACCTTGCTCTGGCTGCAGGAAGACACAGCTTGCTCCTGCAGATAGTGGGGTCCTTCTCTACCCATACTGCAGACTTCTGAAGTTCTGGAGTAAGACCCACATCTCCTTCCAGGCTGCAAGTCAGGGTGGACCTCAAGCACAGACCTGGGATGTCTTCATTCTGCCTTTAGCTCTGGTTTTACAGCCAAGCCAACAAAGAATATGTGTCTACAGTTTCAGTAATAGTGTATTGCTGTCATTATGGGCACAGTTCAGCTATCCAAGAGTGACATTTCTTCCTCTGGTTTGTTCAGGTGTATTTATTTTCCTTAGTCTCAAGGTCAGAGGTTGATGTGTGAGTGTATCAAGTACCAGACTTGGTGTTAAAACTGCAGAAGGTTTTTGACATGAGGAAGGAAAAATGTCAGTTCTCTGTCAAAATACAGACCAGGGAATTTAATACTGGAAGGTGTCATTTGAATTTCAGATACCCAGAGCTGAGTTTTCCCTTGACTCCTTAATGAAGGGAGAGAGCAAAGTTCCATGGTGAATTTACAAACATGATGAAATTGTTCCACGGGAGAAACGAACCCACGTTGCATCTTTCCTGTTGCATGTGTCCTCAGGGTTTATGCATGCTGTCACTTTTTCATTATATTTGTAGCTCCATAAAATGTTTGTCATCTTCTGTTTATAAACCCATTTGAAACCAACGTACCATTCTTCAGCAGCAGCAGCAACTTTTTTTTTTAGGAAATTGATGTATTGCCCAGAAGTGGAGCAGAATATGAAAACCAGTGTACCAAGTGGCTGGAATAGCTGTCATACAGGAGTTGTTACCGGCTATCTTGGGTACAAGTCCAGGTCCCCAAGCCTTTTGTGTCATCTGTCAGTTCCCCTTGTTTCAGTTATGGCCCGAAGCTACACAGTAATGAGCCCAAAAAGGGCAGTTGAAGCACCAGGGACACTTTTGAAATGCTTCTCTTGTTGGTAATATTCCTGGGCAGATCAACAGTCTCTTTTGTTCAGTAGGCTCTACCTTCTCTGTTGATAGGCTTCACTATGCTTTAGGATCTCAGTGTGTGGGTGCTGTAAGCACCTTGACCTGACCACAGGAGTTAGTTTATTGCATGGATGAAATGAAAGATACACGGCGATGTATGTCCATTTACAGGTAGTAAACCCCCCATTCTGTTAATCAGCAAAGCAATCCATATGAGTAACTTGTTGTCCTCAGAAAGGAATGTCGTTTGTGTAACTATTTCTGTTGAGTTTCCTAGAGGTGGTTAGTTATTATGTCATATAACATATATTCAGTCATATAGCCTGAATACTGGTGAGGGCAAAATATTTGAATCTGGACGGGTTGTACTTACTAGGTCCAAGATGATGTGAAAACAGCCTCAAGGGATACTTTGGGAAGAGTTTATTCAGCAGCACTGAGTATCAATAGTGTCTCTAATGTAATTTCAGAAATGGGTAATAATGCTGTCAAAGTATAGAGTCAGGGTCAAAAGTACCAATCAACTCCTGAATGCACATGGCTTGTCACATTTCCCTTTGGAAGCAGCAGATAACTAGAGTGAACTGAAACTGGAGACAGTATATATTTTTTATGACACAAATTGAACTCCTGCCAGTGACAAATGCCAAGGTATATTGTGAAAATAAAATGATGCTGTGCTAGCTGAAGTGCTTGACATAACTATGAATAGATGTACTCACGTGCGCAACACAACTTCTACCTTGGGGAGAGAACAGTTTCACATGTACCAAGGTCACCACAGTGGTTGTATCCTGTGAAGTTCATGTCATGCATGAAAGTGTATAAAGACCATCTGGGAAATTTAAAAATAGCCTGTCCTGACTGGATGATTTGTGTAGTGGCCAAGGAGTGATATGCTCATTCAGGAAATGGCAAAACAATGTCAAGCTTGTTGGGAAATAACTAGACTCCTTTTCATCCTTGGGAATGGCCTGGTATCTCATAGAACAAAATCCACAAGGAGACTTCGGACCACACAGCTTCTGAATGCCCTAAAGGCGTTCGTGTGAACTGGCTCAGTACAGGCAGTGATATTTTCAGATGTCAGGTTTGGTATTTCTGAAACAGATTGAGAAAAACAGTAGGGCTTAACTCACATGTAAGGTTTTAAACTTATAGAAGTTATTTTTAGAGTTTTTAGACTAAGTTATATGGAATTTGTGACATGTTACTTAAAAGTAGTTTATGTTATGATCTCACGTGCAGATGGTTTCTAAAGCAAGACTGAAATGTTCTAGTTGGCCTACAGGACATACAACTAAAATCTAGATAATATTGGCCAGATTATTTTCGTTAAACCCAGTCCAAAAATAATTACTTTAAGCCAACAAAAAAATAACCATAAACAATGAAGCTTCATTGCAGCCTTTCCATGCTGCATGGAAATAGAGATGTTTTCAAGCAGTTGAAAACACAAGTTGAACAAGCAGTTCTGTGTCACAGATGACCAATAGCAGCTTTTAGCATTTTAATGAGGTATCATACCTAAGTTAATCTGAACACTGTAACCTGTGACAGCTCTGTGTCACAGTTTTTTATTGTTAATGGATATGCTAGATAAAGCTATCTATTGAGGTTCTGCAGCCATGCCAGGTTCTCAAGGCACAGTAAAGTGCTGTCAGGAAACCTAAGAGATGCTATAAAGACAGTAGATGTGAACCACCTCCCTGATCTGGGTTATTCAGCGCTGAGGTTCTAATTATTGCCATAGTTTCATGACTTCAAAACTACCATATTTTGTTGAACAAAAAGTATTGGTATGAAAGACCTGGACTATTCTATTAATAATTTGTGAGTCTTCTGTCTCCTGTTCATCACAGAATCATACAATGGCTTAGGTTGGAAGTGACCTCAGAGATCCATCTAATTCCAACCTCCTGACAGATAGACAGGACTAGTCCAGGTTGCCCAGAGCCCCATCCAACCTGGCCTTGAATTAACACTTCCAGAGAGGGGAACCCTGTTCTAGTGCCTCACCACCCTCACAGTGAGGAATTTCTTTGTAAAATCTGAGATTTCTTCCTATTTATACCATCTACCATAAGAGTGCTGTCTGAGAGAAGTCTAATGTGCAATGTTAACTGAATAAATGGAGTAAAAACTAGCTACTTGTTACTAAACATTACGAGACGTGTTAGACGTGTTAGTTAACTGAATGCGCATGTTCATGGCTGAACTTGGATTGAGATCAGAGATTCAGCAGGTCCACCATTGTGTCCCTAGTGCCTGCAGTAGGAAAATGTGTCTGTAAACTGTCCTACAATCACAGCCAGAATTGGTCAGCCAGTCGGCTTAGCCCAAATTCAGCCAAAATTTAATCGGATTTATAGGAAATAAAACAGTTTGGGACATTTCTTTCCAATGTACAAGAGCACTGAGGGGTGTATACCCAGTAATTGTTTTCCTGTTTTGTGAAGAGGCTCAGTAGTATTTAGTGTGCAAGACTGTGTTCTGCCTTTAAGCAAACAATTTAATCTTACATCTGGATGAAAACGTTTTCTGAATAGTATGTTCTCATGTTATGTAAGTAATCCTGTCTTGGAAATACTTAATTAAAACACAGTTTTCCATTGTGTTGCGTGTAATCTCCTGCTTCTGGAAGTGGCAGGAATGACTATCCTGCTTATACCAAAATAATATGGATGATATCATGGAATACAAAAAAAAGCCATTTAGTGTGCATGTAGTTTTAGAGGTATAGTTACAGGTACCAATTCCAGTATTACAAAACCCAGTTATTCTACTTACTGGGTATAAGTCATTTTATCCTGTGAGCTCTTGGGGCATGGAACAGCTGAGGTTGTGGGGTTTTCCAGGTATTTTTGAGCACCATGGAGTGATTTCATGGGGTGGTGTGGGTGTTTCAGAAGTTGTGAAGTCTTTGGAATACAGACTTGAGGCAGAAGCAATTAGGCAACTTTTCTGTTTTATAGCCTCACCTGTAATCAAAGTAAATGGTGCTTCCCAAATGCTATTAGAGGGTGAAATTAAACAGTGGGAATTAAATAGGAAACCATTTTGGAGCCTCACTTTACCTGGCACTCCACCCATCACAGTGCTCACTAGGTTGCTTCCCACAGCATCCTACTCCTTCACTGTGCCTGTTACTGCCCTTTCATTGCAACATTTCTTTCACATGCTCTCCTACCCAGGAGCTCTTCCACAATGCAGTTTGCCACCAGTCCTCTGAATTTAGGCCCCTCAGTTCAAACTCGGCCATGTGCAAAATGTTCATGATGCCTCTTCTCTGTTTAAGCTGGCTAGGGATGACTTGCCTTTGCCAAAGAAAGGGCAGCTGATCGGTCCAGCAGCAGATCAGTCCAGCAGCTGGTGGCAGAAGCATCCATATCAGTTAGTAACTCTTGCAACTTCAACAGTCACCTGCTATAAAGTGACTCAATGCTTGTCTCTAAGGTGCTGTGTCTCTGTGTGAATTCATGTGTTACCTGGTTCTGTGTCAAACGGATGAGTGATTGCAGTCATCAAGTGTAAATGGTTTCATCCCTTCAGCTTCACCTCACAGGCAATCCAGCAACATACTTCTAAATGACTTTGCATGAACAAAAAATTACATAAAGTGTCCTTTTGAGCTAAATGAATCCTTACAGAATATATAAACAGAACTTTTAAGTTACCCTTTGGATAAACTAGCTGCCCCAATTTAAAAATAAAGCTGCTGCAAAAGAATATTTCTTTAGGAAAGTCATTATAAGTTGTTATGTTATGCTGGTTAGCTCACGTGAAGTGGAACAATTTTAAGGGTTTGATTTAATAGTAATAGATATCTACTGCATCTTAGTAATGCTATATGTTTTAAAGAACATTTAACACATGTAAAAATCTAAGGAACTGGATCATATTTAGTGATAAAGTGACACCACTGTGTACATTCTCCGGGTTGTCTGATTCATTTGAATCATTTTTAAGTCAGTGATTTCTTTGTTGTTTACTTCTACCTTCATGTTGGTAGAAATACATTTGACTTCTTATCCCAGTCTTCTCTTTTCACCACCTCTCCCTGGCGTTTGTAGTAAAAAATGTGACACTCTGTTGAGAAATCAGTCATGTGGAGATGATCTACTGCTTGAACCTTCACCCAGCGCATTTCAGCTACCCCCTGCACTAATTACAAGGCACTTAGTGGAAGTTCACTGGTGAGGATGTCTGCAGCTTTGCCAGTTGCTGCTTCTGTAATGGCAGACAATCAGCAGAAGCTGAAACCTAGGTTAAAGCAGGACTTGGGGGAGGGGGGGCAAGTGAACAGCTGACATGTGGGTGAATATTTCTGATCTTTTTTTAATATGTTGTGTCAGAAGGATTACTGAGAGTCGCTTAAGAGCCTCTTACGTAGTGACGTTATTGGCAGGTTATGTTATGGTATAACTTGAGGTGGAACTAGAAAGCCTGTGGTTAAGTTTGCTTTTTGAGAAACAGTAGAAATGATTTTGAGCTTGTTCCTAACTGTTGAAATTATCAGAGAGAAGTGAATTTGCCAGAGAAGTGAATTTGTGAAATGTGCTCTACTTCTGTGTTCAACAGAGATGCACTGTGGTCCTTCACTGTGGAAGAGAATGGGTGTAGTAACTTATGACCCATAACGGTTAAACCATTGCTGAGTTGATGAGGGACTTAAAAGCTCTGTGTAACATCTAACCCCACACAACACCATCTCAGTTGTATTAGTTAATGTTTTAAGAGCACTTTGAGAATACAGAGCAATAAAAAGTCATTAGTGGTGACACTTAACTCCTGAGGTAGGATATCCATCACTTTATGTGAGAATTGGCTTTGCTTGTACGGTAAACTGTGCTTTTCTTAAACTGTTGCTATCATTATGTTGACCCCAATTGCCTTTGCATGTATTTTCCTGCTTTCTATATTGTCATCCTTCCAGAAGGAATGCAGATTGCATTACCAGTAATGACTGGTTCTGTCTGTCAGTGGGAGGTGTCTAAGTTATTATCCCCTCAAACAAGAGTCTGTGCTGCTTGATTATGGGTGTATGATAAGTGCTCTGTGGGGATGCCCAAGTCAGGTTTTAAAACCAGGAAGCTGAGACTTAAGTTAAGATTAAAAGGCATGCTTAGACCCTCTTACTGGTTAGCTCACATAAAGTACAACAATTATAAAAGAATTTAAAATAATAGATAGGGGTTGCATCATAGCAACTACATGTCTTACAGAGTATTTTACAGCTCTCAATAATTGTTGAAAACACACACATAGGAGTGGATAGGAAGTTATCAGCAGCTAAAACATAGACATCTTTACAAAGTAGCTTTGGTAGTAGTTTTTATTCCATTTCTTAAAGAGAATAAATAGCTATAACCAGAACAGGTAATAGTGAAGTGTTAGTATGAAATGTAGAATTGGTCAAACCTTTTCCTCTCTTTAACATCTTTTTTCACAAGGTATTTGGTTGAAAGGAGGGTTATTTGCATAAGTGTATTTGGAAGGGGAAAAAAGTGTCTTCTGGACTGGGGTGGTTGTAAGTTCTGGTTAAATTTTAAGACACCCATTAATAAAGGAGAGAAAAAAAATCGATTTTTGCATCATCATGAAAGTCTTGTGATTAAATCCTTGCTTTCAGACAGTAGGGTTTAGAATATCCCTTTTTTCCAACCTCTGCACCAGTACAAGTTGATAATGAAGAAAAATAACTCCTCACTGATTTTTTTTAATCACCTTTTGTCTAGTTTATGGTACCAAAATAATGCTTAGTGACAGCTGGAAAAGAAAGGCTTTATCAGGTATCTTCTCAAGACCCTGCATTTTAAAAGTGACAGTGACAGGAGTAATCAGTGTGGCTTCTCTGTCTTTGCATCCATTTGCTAAAAGTGAACTGTGTGTTTCTCTGAATTTCTGATGCTCAGAAATTCAGCTACCTATTAGCTGTTTAAGAACTAAACAATTCTGCTTACTTTGACCAAAGTAAAGGTACAAGTCTGTATAAGCAAGGAGCTAATGCACTGCGAGCCTGTTCTTAACTGAGATAAAAACAAATAGGAGAGGGAAAAAAATATTTAAAAAATAATTCCCTAAATTCCCATGAGCTTGATCTCATGATTGAATGCTTGGGGCGTAAATCCTTAGCTCATAAAAATAATAAAAGTAAGATGTTAATAAATACAACTACGAGGCAGTAAAGATCACGTGGTCTCAATGTGGATGAATAAACTACTGATAAAAATTAGTATGAAGGAGAGCAGAGAAATTTCAAAATCAGTGTTATATTTTGGCTATAATAATTTTCCTCTAAAATATTTACTGGGGAAAAGACCTATTCTCTACTTTCAGAAGAGAGTTGAGACACCTGAGGCTAGCAGCTCAGTGGTCAATCAGCCTGTAGCCATGATGCTTTTTGCCTTTCACAGTCCCTGTCTCATCCTTTCTTCTGCATCAGCGTGTGTCTGCCTTACCTTGTGCCAAAAACCTGAGCTTGTGTTGCCTGAGTAGGAAACAAAGCTAACGCAAGGAAAATGTTTTGATAGTTCAGTTACCAGCCGTTAACAAACTTTTGCAGAACATATACAAGGAGTATTTTCAGGAGGTTTATTTTAGTCAATTTGTGTGGATTGCAACAAACAAGGCGCTTTGCCACGAGAGCAGCTTCTCTGCCAAATGTCAAGTCCCTGCTCCAAAGTGTGGAAACACTGGAGATTCTCACTGAAACAGCTGTATAAATACCAGTAAAATGGGGGTTTCCCCACTATGACTCTGAAATGATGGAACAACTTTGCTTTTGCCTTTCAGTAAAAATTTTGCCTGAGGCAAACAGCATGGAGCTTTATAGTCCAAATAGTTAAAGCAGGGTAAAATTAGAAGTAATAATATAACCTTATAATGTGTCATACTTAAATATAGGATTTTATGTCTGCTCCTTGCATAATACTACAAAGTCTCTTGAGTTTCTGTATAAATAAGAGACAAAAATTGCCTTTCCTTAATAAGAAAATGTAAAACATATGTAAAAAATAAGAGTACAGAGTGAAAAACTTAATGAAAATTAATCTTTAAATAACCAGTATGTGACTACTGCTCATACTTACTATGCGTATTTTTCATTTATGCTGAAAAAATCAATGCTTAAATGCTTCATGATTCACCTGCAAGACCCCTGAAAGAAGCAAGGGAACATTAAGTTCTTTCCCCCCATCCTTGTGGCTTGTGAGCACATTCTTTGCTTCACAGTTTCATTTCAGCAACCTGTAACCAGATGTGAAGTGTGCTCTCCTGGGAGCTTGCAAATGCAAGTTTGAACCTGCTAATTCTTAAGTGAATACTTTAATCTACAGTCTCTTAAACCTCTTAATATCACTTCCACTGCCACCTTTCTCCCTGCCCTGTCCTTAACCACAACACCCCCCCCACCCCGCCCTTTCTTTTCCCAAATAAAAGTACTGAGTCCATTCTCTGCAGCCAGAAATGCAAATTGGAGCTTACATTTGGAGGGGAAATTTGAAGCAATGAATCCCAGTCTCAGACAAGTGTCTAATCCATGGATACAGGAAAATGCATAAATCTTTGAAGCAGGCACATAATTTTCCCCATTGCTTGTAGAGAGATTTTTTGTAGCTAACTAGCCTTTGAAAATTACACTTCAGGAGCCGGATGACTAAAATACTTCCTTGGTTATCCTTAGAAAATCCAGCAGGCATGACGGTATGGAGTGTTCCCTCATCTAGCTTCCTGCGTATCTTTTCCAAATAAAAATTCTTTTTCCAAATAAAAAGTGGAGAGGACAGTGAATGAGGCTGTAACGTTTTGGAAAACTGACTTCCTTTCAATAAACACTGGTCCTGATACTCAGTGTAAAGCTCTATGGAGCTTTTGTCTTTGCAGCAAAGGAACGTCTTCAGGAGTACCTAACAGCACCCCAGCATCGACAAGGGATCATTGAGGAGGCAGGGCTGGGCTCCTCACAGTGGAGCAGGTTGGGAGAGTGACACACAGGAGATACAAGTTGCAACACATTCAGGTTTGAGTATAAGTACTTGTTCCTGTGTGTTCCCATTCAGAGTGAGGCAGTGGAGCAGGTTGGCCTGGGAGGCTGTGCCATCTCCATCCTTGTAGGTTTTCAAGCCCTGACTGGTGCAATCCCTGAGCAGCCTGATGTGACCTCAGAGCCTTCTTGGGGAAGAGGGTTGGACTAGAGACCTCCTAAGATCCCTTGCAGCCTCTAACCCTCAAGCCTGATGTTCATTGTCTTTTATAATAATTTTATAACACTAAACAAACGTGACTGACATCTACTTCAACTCTTCTGATCACCTTTAGCTTTCTTAGAGTTCTTCTCAGGAAAAAGGCTAAAATCTTAGAATCTTTTTATTCTCTGACAAAACAAGTCTTGTCTAAGGATTAAAACCTATAGAAGCATGTATTTATGGATTGAAGGCTTTTCTATATCTTGGGTTTTTTATAGCAGATGAGTGACTTTTTTGTTAGAGCTATCTGATAATTGTGGTACTGTACATTAAAATACTTCCTTGGAAGTATTCAACTGATTTTTTTAGGGTAAAAAACTAGCTTATGTCATGTCTGCCTCTGACTCCCCAAGGATTTTTGAGTTCATCTTAGTTTCTAGGCTGTTCAGCTTCCTAAAAAAAAAAAAAATGAAAAGCTTTCCTCATAGTGTTTCCTTTTAATCTACAGACCTTGCTATTTATAGTAGGACTGTGTAGGACTTCATAATGCTGTCACCAGATATGTGATTCTTTATCTTTCTGTGGTGTTCATTCTTCACCCATCTACAAATGGAAAAAAATAACCCAGCCTGGTAATGCAAGGCACTCTTAAAATGCTAATCTGATTATACAGAGTAGTATATCAGAGTGCTGCTGCTCAGTCTCTCTATAAATCTATACCTAGAGTGGAGGAAACAGCAAAATACCATATTGAAGTGTACCCAAAACTGATAGCAGGTTTCGAGAAGGAAAACACCGTTGTAGATTTTCTATCTCCGTGCATCACTGGTGATGCATTTGTAAAAATGGCCAAACACTCTCCAGCTAAAAACGGGAAGCACAAACTATTCCAGTGGTCCCACCAGTAACACAGAAAACCACAAAAACCTAAAATGACAAAGACTGTTTTAGCCCAGATGGCCAATTACAGCAGGCTTAGGAAAGAGGGTGGATGAAAAGTACATAATGTGTGTTACTGCTGTTCAGCTTGGATTATCCCATTGGATGTGGTGTGCATGGATCTTTCTTTGCCATTTGCAGTTGGATATAGAGAATGCATAGGAAGGAAATAACCAGCTTTTACTTGAGTGGTAGCTCAGAAGTTCCTGCGGGCATCATTTGAAAGCACATTACATCTTTCCATCCTTCCATCTCCACCTTCCAACAGGGAAAGTAGTGTTACGCATTCCACAAAAATGAAGGCATTTATTGACCATTCTTCGGAGCTCAGACCAGTAAGAACCAAGAGCAGGCCCAGTGAAGCTCCTGTTAAAAAGCAAAACAAAAATGCTGACAGATTTCCACTGAGAGCTGAAATGTTGGAGGTACAAATACTGAGCAGTGAAGTATCCTGAATTGGTGTTTATTTTTCTGTTATCCCATTACAGCAGTGAGCATTGACATTCAGTTAGGTTTATTCAAGAGAAAACATGAAGTATTTATAGCCAGATTTAATATCTTTATAAATAGTTTGTAATGGGATCTACTATAATAAAACTTTGAAATAGTTTCCATTGTATTTCTTTGTTTTCACATATTGTGAAGTTTACAAAGTGCTTGTTTTAGAGGTTGACATTTTCCATGCTGTGAGTCTGAAAAGTACTTTTTTCCTTTTTAACTCAGAGTATAATCTTTTTCGCTAGTTTGGAATTATAAGGAAATGGGGAAAGTACTTTTTCCCTTTGTAAAATAACAATAATAATAAAAATAATGACCATCCTCAGCTACGCTTTTAACAGTACTGCAGGGAAAACAAGTTAAGGTTGAAATATGCAGGAAGATCTACAGCCTTTGCCTGCTCTGAGGGAAAAATTAAAAATAAAGTTACAAATGATGGAAAAATAACATCAAACTGTTCCCAGTAACATCTGCTAAGCTTATTAGCAGAATCCAGTAAAAACCCACCCATGAGTGACGTTGCTGTACATTCTGTTTGCTTGAGGCCATGCAGACATGAACTAACCTGGCTGCTGTGGTTCCCAGGTGGTCTCTTGACCTTCACAGATCCTTAGCATGGCTTTTGCTCAGAGGGCAGCTACACGACACCAACTTGTGAGGGTTAAGAAATGTGCCTGTCCTCGTCCCATGCATGAGGAACAGCACAGCTGCTTCTCCTGTCCCCTCTTTCTACGTTCCTGCAGCCATGTGTGGCTTACCTGTGGAGACAGCCTGCATGGGCAGTCATACATGGTTTTTTATAGCCCAGGATAGACCTTTGTTGTTTTTTATCATAGGGCTTTTCTAAATCCAAGGGTTCACTGTCCAAGACAGTGGAACCACTGTGTCTTTCACATTTAGCCATCCTAAAAAATACTAAAATAGCATGAAATTCATACATACATGGAATTGCAACACGGGTTTTACTGGATATCTGGGGTTTGTGGGTAAGAAGTAGCACACAAACCTACAGGTATGTGAACAAACAGGCCCTTCTGCATAGCAAAGCTGCTGTGTCTGTCTTGCAGCCCCTTGCCTGGAGAGCACTTCTGTACCCCACAACTCTAGGACAAAGGAATGAAATACGGGATCCCAAGTGTGACAAGATCTCATACCGCTTCATGTTTACATCACTGCACCTCACCTCCCTGCGGTGACAGTCCTTAAGCAATATGCCTGCCTGCGATGTGTAGGATATTGAAGGTACCTACTACTGTATAGTGAGCACATTGCAGCCAGTGAAGCAGAAGATGATAAGCCACACATGGGTATTTTACCCCTCTGTCACTCCTCAAAAATAAGGTGCTCGATCAAGACACAACATGATTCTAATTAAGTGCTCACTTGTATTGAGAAAACTCTGAATGTTGGCCCCCGCTGTTGGAGTTACACCATTTGAAACAGCACGGCTGCACAATAAAAATCAGAAATAATCCAGAAAGCCTTATTCGGATATTCTGTCTTCTGGGCACGGCCTTCGGTCTGTCTCTCATTTGCCCTTCAAGGCCCATCACTCTTGCATTTCTTGCTATGCATTGCCTCAATTAAAAAGGGGCATCGTGGCCCCCTGCTCAGGGCCTTATGGAGGTTTCTGGCAGCTCCTTTCCTGTCCTAGCTGCATGGTGTCACCTCAAAGGCAAGTGTTTGATCTACTGTACCATGGCCTTTCTTATCCCAGTTGGATGTCTGTCTGTGTCCACGCTTACCGGCCATCTAGGGATTCGGGTAGCTCACTTTGAAGTCTTAGTGGATCTTTATTGTTAGGTGTCAGAGAAATCACTGACAGCAGAAAAAAAACACCCCCGTGCTTTATTCTAAATATTGGGGGGGGTGGGGGGCGTTCTACAAATTGATCCTGTTTTTTGCTCATGTGTGCAGTTACAGAAAGAAAAAGAAGCAGGTAAAACCAGTTCTAGCAGGAGCTCATCCCATCATGTACCTTTCACCTCCATACTCAGTGGATATGAAGCAGACAAAAACGCGTGAATGCTGAGGTTTGCATACAGGACAGGTATGCTAAGGAAAACGTTCAGACACTGCTCCTCTTGCCAACATCGAAGACAACCACGTATCAATAGAGCAATTGTGCCATCTTTTTGAAGTTGCAGTCTTCCTTTTTGGAGCGTGTAGCACCATTTGTAAGATGTAAAGCATGCTTCTTGTTGCATGGTGTGCACGGAAATGCATGCGCACCCAGACTGCACAAACGATCACGTATTGTGGCCTAATTGGTTTGAACTGAGTGGACACATGCCATTGTCCCCTAGCTAGTCCTAATTGCTGTGTTGTGCTCATGTTTGGAAGAAAATCCTAGTTATGTTTAGTGGCAACATTCCCAATTGACTTCATTTGTTCCCAGAGTGATGAGGTAACTTGATTCTCAAACCAAATCAAATAATGTGTTGTGATTTTGCAAGCCTCTGTAATTCCTTTTTTCTTTTTCTTTTTTTTGTGGCATTTTAGAACAATTAATTTCATTTCACTTAAAAGCTCTAGGGCTATTACCAGCCTTTACTTTCACATCATCTTATATTTGGTTTCCTGGAGATTTCTACAGTGTTGTCTCCTACTGCAGACAGTAGGTTTTTATATTAAAAAAAAAAAATGTTTAAGAAATGGTTGAAGAAAGTCACTTCTTCTTAGAACTAAGCTACGGAAGAAGTATAACACAACTGAACTAATTAAAAGGAGTGGTTGGGTTTGTTTGCATTTTTTTCCCTTAACAAAGTGCCAAAAAGGAAAGATCAATACAGGAAAACCCATTTCACTCTGCAGCAGAGGGACTTGGAAGAGATCCACTTGAACTCTTAGAACTGAAATGCTGGAGGCTGATGTAATTAAGTAAACCAGCTGAGAACTGAAAAATAACCAGATCGGACTAAGAGATTGTAAGTATGAAAGAGCTGGCACACAGTTCTGTGTCTTTTGATAGATGAAGTAGTTTGCTGGGAGTTTGGGGATGAAAGGCTTGTCTTTTGTTGACAATTAGTTATTTTGCACTGGAAATTGTTGATTAATTGAAAAACATTTGAATAGCACTCAGAAATTGCTGGAATCCCTTTTTTTTTTTAAGCAAATAGATGTGGTTTTGGTTCGGCTTGGACATAATTTAAAGAAAAGTAGTGTTCACACAGAAGTAAAACTTTCTGTGGTGATGTCCAATGAAATACTCAATTGGCCAAGTTATTTTAAAATGTTGTAGTATTAAGTTTTAATATTTTACACAAAACTCCATTTTTTGTATTTTACTCGGTGATGTATTGTTTTGTTAACATTTTTTCCAGACTAGAACAACCATTTTGATAATTCATTACAGATTTTTAGAAGGATGAATACAGCAGACACAGTTATACTCTGAAAAAAAATTGATTCCTCCCTTCAAAAGCACATCTTTATAAGTATTCCATGGCAAACCAGCCTTCTCGCTGAACAGTTGGGGGTTTTTTGACTGAAAACCTCATTTTTATCAGATTTTCCCGCACAGCATTTGATTCATCAGAAATGACCTCTTCAAGACAGAACTGTAGGTTCATTGATCAAATGTCTGTAGTCATTCCTTCTACCTCCTCTGCCTTTGGCACCAGATAGTGAGCACTGATCTGGCTGAGCTCAGTGATTAATTGTATGAAATACCTTAACATATCAGGGTCCAACCTAGATCCTTTTTATATCCGAGCCATTTTTCCTGAAGCTCTCAGGTACCAATGCAGTTGTTCACTTCTTCCCATCAGAGTGTACCCTTACAGGCAGCAGTGAGAATGGGGATGCACTGAGGCCCCTTGCATTTGTTTTGGACCTGAAAGAATTTTTTGGAAACACCATAAGGTCAATGTAAATACAGACTTGAAACCGAAAACAAAACCAAAAGAAAAGACAACCTTAACATTTGGTGGCGAATGTTTACTGACAAGCCTGTTGTCTTTTCACTTTGATGTCTCTGTCCTTACTGAGCTGCTGTAAACATGGGTGACAGCCTCTAAGACAGCACTCAAGTACAGCACAGTAACCATTCTCTAAGGAGTTACCTGTGTTCTGCAGAATGGGAGCCTTTGTTTTCCACAAAACAAATTTGTTGCTGGGCTTGTGAAGAAAACCTCAAAATATTAAGTGCAAGTAATGCAAAGACATCTGTGAGCATCAGTGAAGAGCCTAGAACAGCGGCTCAGAGAGGTTTGAATTGCCTTATTTTTGTCATTAAATAGTTCAGATAATCTCTGGTGACCTTTTACAGAATGAGGAGACTTAACCATTTGCCTCCTCATTAAGAAAGGCCAGGGTGATAGATGCAGGCTTTACTGTGTTCATGTCTTGCGCGATTTGCTTTCTTAAGCTCATGATCTTTAGAAGGGGCAACTGTTTGTATTTCACGTTTAGGTTTTCTAAGGCAAGCTGTCAAGTTCAAGCCTTACAAGGAGAAGTCTGGAATTCATATATACACAAGCTGCATGTTGAAAGGGCTTGCTGCTATTTTGGTGATTGGCATAGGTGGAGTTTGGAAAGAGCCATCCTGCATGCTCCATACCTTGTAATCAGCAAGACTGAAATGGTGTCCTTACCTTGTCAGGATGTTTGTAAACAAAAGATCTTTTACTCTTTAACTTCATGACATGGCAGGAGAGACTGCTAGAGGAGAAGGGGCCAAGTATGCTCTTTTCCTTTCCAGAAGTTGTGTTTTGGCAATTTGTGAAAGAAGCATACTGGAGTTCCTCCTCGAGGAGAGGCAGCCGTGATAAAAGCCAAGACTGAAGAATGCACTGGTGAGAGCCAAGCAGGGTTCGTTAGCCTTTGGGGAAGAGCTGCTGGCTGCTGACTGTGTTCTGGCTCTGTAGCCTAAGAGTTAAGGAGCGTAGGCCTCGCTGAAAGTTACCGATGAAAGTATTTTTCAACAGAAAATGCTGAGATTGACTAAGTGATTCGTTTAGTGAGAAGTAGCTTCTGGCTTTGGGAAATGTTTTTCCTTAAATTACAGAGCATATGCAAAACAGTAACACATTGGTTTGTCTGCAGTCAAAGCGCCTTCCTAGAGTCTATTTTAGTTCTTGTGCTCACATGAGTCTGAAAAAAAGAGCCTGAGACACAGACCTTATTGCTGTTTACAGCTACCTGAAAGAAGGTTGTGGAGAGGTGGGTGCTGGTCAATTCTTACAGGTAACAGATGATGGGATGAGAAGAAATGTATGCAGTTGCACCAGGGTCATTGAGGTTAGACATCAGGAAAAACTTAATAAAAAGAGCCATCAGGTGCTGGAACAGGCTGCCTAGAGGGGTGGTTGAATTTCCATCCCTGGATATGTTTTGGATTCTGGTAGATACGGAGCTTAGGGGACACAGTTTAGCAGTGGGCTCAAGTGCAGTCAGGTTAGTGGCTGCACTCAGTGATCTTAAAGGTCTTTTCCAACCTTAATGATTCTGATTCTCTTCTCTGAGCTGTGGGAACTGTAGCAGGTGCTAAAAGATGTGCTTTGTCATCTTGAACACGAAAATGGGAGCAGAAGCACTTGAATGCCAGTTAACAATGCATTTAACAAAGGATATCAACTGATAACACCAAATAGGCTCGCCTCCATGATCTCAGAGGTCTTCTCCAGCCTCAATAATTCTGTGATTCTGTGGGTACTCGACCTTTCTGAAATGGTTTTGCTTTTTTTTCCCCCAAAGCAGGTACACGATTTCTCTTTGCCCCTGATCAATTTATTGACGATGTTGATTTCATTAAAGCTTTGGGTGAGAAAAGACCTTTTGTCCTAGCCTCCTTAAATGAGGAAGCAAATAATCAACCCCTTCAGGTGATAAGTGGATAAATGAAAATCCAGTGGGATTGGGAGGAGGGTGTGATGGTGAGAAGAGGGTGTTTATTTAACAAAAAACAAACCCCAGAAAGTCTTCCAAGAAGCTGACAATTACACAGTGGTCAGTTTGAGCAGGCTGGAACCTTGCAAGTTTCTCCTGGGGTAAGATGAGGGCCAGAGAAGCTGTATGAATTTGTGTTGGGTGGCCTGGATGCTGAAGTGGGAAGAGCCTGGCTACCTATTTCAATTTCAGGTTTAGGTTTTAGTTTAGGTGTTTTCCCTAATTGTCTGACCCATTTCTGCCTTCCTGCGGGGAAGGTTGACTGGTAACTCTTAAGTCCCTGGGGATGGCAATGATGCTTCAGAAGGAGCACGTAAAAACTCCTTTCCTAAAATAGGAATGGGGCTGTCCCCTGCCCCAGGGCTAGTGTGGAGGGCAGAGGGAACGTACAAGAGTTGTGTCTTTAGATGCTATTTCAAGGCTGAAAGGGTTATTTTCCCTTGTTTCTTCAGCCCAGTCTCTCTTATTTGTGGCAGTGGTGCTAAAATACGCCAAAGTAAGGAACAACAATCCTTGAGTAAGGCATGAGATGTAAATAAACTGCTTTTACTTGACCCAGCTAGCACTGTGCTGAACCAGAGCTGTACGTGAGACTGCCTTCTCCAGAGCCACTTGTCTGACCAGTGCTGCAGGACGGTTTAATTGGAGAACAGTGGTATGTCAGTGCAGAGCCAAATCAGGTCCAGTGGTGTACTCCAGGAAATGAGCTGTCCTGGTTGCCCAGAGCTGTGCTGCAGCATTAGCTTTGTTGGTGCCAGCAGAAGGCAAGCAGCCCTAGAAGCATAATGGGAGCATAGCTGAGCTAATAACCAGCTTTTTGCCTGGGAATCATTTCTGCAGACCTAACCTGATGTCACTAAGCGTGGAGTGTTTGTATAGAATAAGCATTAAATTTAATTTTGCATCCTCTTGACAATCCAACTGCTGATGAGGTTTGGCTGTTTGGGATCTGTTATACTTTGGGAAGTCTTAATGGACTCAGCTCATGTATTTGGACATTCTCAAATGTCTGCAGGATCACAGCCTGAATTCTTAAGGCAATGTTGAAGTCAATAGAACTTATGTGTAATTGGATGCAAGAAAAATGTTTCAAATAAAGAAAGTTCAAACACATGTTTGAATGCTTTCTGTAAATCCTCTCGACGCTGTGAAGAATTAAGATGTTATTACTGGCTTAAATGTGAAATGTCTCCAAAGGCACATTGGTATAGTTCGTAAGTTAGAGTGTTTTTCTCTTAAATAGCTATCAATCTAGGTAATAACGGTATCCAGTGGTGAAAGAGACCATCGATTAGCAGAAATAAATCTGTCACAATGGAAACTATAGACTTCGGCAAATTTTTACATAAGGTTGCATTAAAAACATAATTGTATTGAGGGGGTGGCTAGTTGTCTGTTCCTTATGAATCAGAAGTGGAGATACATAAAAGATAAGTACATTCCCTCCTCCCCACCATGTCTTCTGTAGCCTCTTCTGTTTGAGGTGTTTATCTGCAGAGAAGGAAATCAAAAAGGCCGTTAATGAAATTGAGTATGGCCTTTCATAGCTCAGCCAAATCTCTAATGAATAGATTTCCCTGGGTCAAAGCCAGTGTCTGTGTATTGCTTTGGACGGGTGAAAGCTTTGCAGTTGTGCATCTGATTGCTGCGCTGGCATCTGCGGGAGGGAAGAAACCTTAAATATATGAGTGGAGATCATCTGGTTATTTATGGCATGTTAACAATGTCTATAAAGATATGATCCGACACATATGTCAAAGTAATTCCTATCAACTGACTTCAGGGAAAATACATTATAAATCCAGCTACTCCCTGTGCTTGGGATTTTGATACAAAGGAAGCTGCTGTAGAGGGTTCTCTGGGGCTGTCAGACTATTTATTTTGCAGTCAGGCAAAATGGTTTTCTCTGGCATCTCATTTCTCTGGTTTTAATTCATTTTAAAAAAGCAATCTTTAGAAAAACAAACAAAACCCAACACTTCTTCCCTTTCCCAAAGCAGCCCTCTGTATGTGGGAAATACCAAGCTAATAGCTGAAATTAGTA
This sequence comes from Upupa epops, assembly GCA_013397515.1. Classification (NCBI taxonomy): domain Eukaryota; kingdom Metazoa; phylum Chordata; class Aves; order Bucerotiformes; family Upupidae; genus Upupa; species Upupa epops. Next base: position 20,840 of record VZRI01002775.1, read on the forward strand.
AATGAGCAGGATGCATCCAGAAATGGCATTCACTGCTTGATTTTTTTTTTATAATAAAGTTCATTTTACCACAAAGTACGTCATTGCTGAAACTGAATTTTTGTAAGAGGTTTCATCTTTACCAACTTTCCTACCACCAGATTTTTCAACTGCTATTTTTAAAATGCTTTTAGAAGTGTGGAGTCATTTTTTTTCAATACACAGCTATCAAAAGTTTTTTGATTTATTTATTGTTGTCATGGCCCCAGCACCGGTAGTATTTTAACTGATGAGACAGGGATGAGAACTGTCTAAAATGTTGCTATGAATGTCTGTCTTGTATAGTGGGGATTGTGCAAGGAGGGGCACGGGAATGTATTAATTATTCAGAACCAAGTCTGTTTATTTGGAGGAAGCATGGATAAAGTTATACCAAAGCAGTGCTTTCAGTGCCTGCACTTGCCAACCTTGGTAACTAAAGCCTTTAAACTGTCAAGGCTTTTTTCCTGATCCTATGGTAGGGAAATTTGAGCATTTTACAGATGAGGGATTGAGGAGAAAAGAGACTGAACAGCTTCCCAGGGCGATTTATGGCATGTGAGACAGGACTGGATGTTGGATACAGCTGATGTCCCCATCCAGAATCCTTGGCAGAAAATGTTCATCCTTTCCAAAGTAGATGAAATTTTCCTCATTGAGGCCACATGGTTTTCAGTTTTTCAGTAATAGTGAAGACTAGAATACTTGAGGATGATGTTTCCCAAATTAACAAGCTATAGTTTGTTATGGAAAGACAGCATCCAAGTCATTGATGAAAGCCCAGGAGAATAAAACGCTTATCCAAGTTCCAGAGACCTCCATTTACATAAATATGCAGAGACATCTGTTACAGTCATGAGTGACCTACTGGTTTAAATCAGCAGCAGGGGAAACTTGTAGTTGATCAGCAGTAGCAGGTGCTACTTTGGGCAACAGGAATTGAACAAAGACCTTTCTGCTTGCCAACAAGAGACATACGGGAAATTGAAACAAGCGGCACAAGCCTACGGTCTTGCATTTGTAGGACGCAACGAGCGTGTTGTGCATGCTTCTGCGACCAAACCTTTTCATGATTAGTTACAGGTATGGGGTGCCTGACAAAATGCAAAGTGTATGTCTGAGAAGTACTTAAGACTTCTAAAACCAACCTGCTTAAGTCAGATTCCCAAACAGAAGTGACTCATCAAGATTTAATGAAAAATATTCAAAACAAATTCATCATCTAAAAACAATTAATTTATCATCATTACATTTACCCAAAATAGTAATATAAAACTGTCCTCCTAAAGGATACAATCACTTACATGAATAATTAAAGTTTAATTCTTGCTGTCCATTAATCAACAGAGACATTAGAACACCATAACTGTATGATGCCAAGACATTTGTATTCCTTGTTGGCACAAGGTATATAACATTATCTTTTTCTTCCTCTCTCCCTTCACACACACACACCCCCACCCCCCTCCCACCCCCCAGTAATCTCATCTTAAATTTAAATTTTGTCTATTTTATGGGAAATTAATTAGATAACGTGGTTTTGTAAGGAAAGAATGTCTTCTCACTGGATGAACTACTGGACAGAAAACTAGATTACAAATTTGGGACTGAAAAAACTTGTGATTTGATGTGTTGAACGTGATGGTAGTTGCCGGCAGTTCTGAAAATAAAATACTCACAGAGCAAAAAGGAGTGTCCAAAGGACACACAGGAAAGCTACACAAATAGACGAGCTGATATTTGCAAATGCTACCACGATTTAAAGTACTCTCTGATACATGTTAAATACTGCTCTTTAATTATACTGAAAGGTACAGCACAGCTTGAGTAATTGATTCACAATATTTAATGGGTGCCTCACATTGGGTTGTAAGAGCTCTAATAACTGTATGAGATCTGTAAATGGCTTAACAATTCCCAGTTCTGTGTTGATAACAACTTTCATAATAAATCAGTATAAAACAAAACCTGTTCTTTTCTTTCCCTATGCACAGAGAGTGGATCACACTTCTCGTAAACCTCATCATATTGAGGTTGGGCTAAGATGAGCATAACCAGTGACGAAGTGAATTTCTTGGTGTATCGCTATCTCCAGGAATCAGGTAAATACTTTGGTTTTTCTCACAACTTCAGGTCATAGATGAAATATAAGCATTAACGTTTTGCGAGGTTTTGCTCTAGGAATGTTGTTTCAGATAAACTCAGACTACGTTTTTCTTACACGTATCTGCATTTCTTTGACATCATGGTCTTGAGTACAATAAAAGTGCAAAAAGTAAACTCCAGTTAGACTAAACAAGGAAATAAATAACATGATGTTAGCAAATGTTATAGTAGAATTATGTGATCACAGCCAAAGTAACTTTGGCAGCTCAGGCACAAAGCACCTGGATTTTGTATCTATTTTCTTATCTACTCGAAAGAATTCTTTCAGATGCTTATTAAGTAAAGAGAGATTGTCTAAATTGGTTTTGTATTGGCTGTAAACGGAAACAGTGCTGCAAGTGTCTGATGTTTTAGAATTTCATTAGAGCAATTATGTATGTAAACGGAGCTCTGCAATTGTCAGTATGGCTCTGTCGTATTACCGCTTCTCCATCTATTTTAGCATCAGAAATAATGCCTTTACACCACTTCCAGTTTTAGAAGGAAAGCTTCATCTTTCTTTCAAGAAAGAATTGAAACTGACACATACTAACTGCAAGTTTTACTACTCTTTATAAAAAGGGACAAATGCTTTTCATACTTAATCCACACCTACTAAATTCCACTGTTCTGTTGCATTTTACCCATGAAGGAGCAGAAGTTGAGGTTAAATAGTCAAAGAAATACTCAAATATACTTCACACTAAGCACATCGAAATCTAGGTGCTAGACATTGATTATTATAGCTGACAGTTTGCTAGTAAGTCTATCCAGCCAATAAGAGCTATAACCAATGATGAGTCTACTAATCTATTTTAAAAGCTTCTCACATTAGTTTTAATCTTCTTTCCTGGTGTCATTTTTTCCCCAAATAATTTCTTATATCTGTATTTTCAGGTAAGGTAGAATAAGAAGATGGAGATTGTTAAACAGCATTTTCCTTCCATTTATTAGTACTAGGTGAATGCAAACCTTCTGAAATTGTATCCAACACAGCCAAAATTGTTGTTTATAAGATCATACAGAGGTTCACATTCAGGTGTCTGTACTTCTGTATTACCCTGTAAAACTTCCAGGCTTTCCTATAAAATACAGGCAAATGGTGGGAGGACAAGAGAAATGACAAAAGGCAATAAATATGGTGGAATGGCTAAATAAAAAACAAACCATCCCTGTAATATTTCAAGTATTTTGCAGCTGCAGGGCACAGAAACACTTGAGAATATTTGAATCGTTATAGCAAAGATAGTGATGGGTGCTTTACACTTCATTATGAAAATGACAGCAGGTCATTCTACTAGTAGAAGCTGAGCTTTTCTAAAATTGATGCTGGAAGTGAAATTCAATAATTATTTCTCCTCTTTAATTCTCTGTCAGGCTAGACAAATTGCACCGGAGACAGTTGAACTGTCTAAAGCATTATTTTTGCTTTTTAACGAATGCTGCCATAGCAAGGGCAGTTCCAGTGAACTGGAAAACGCAAATGTTGTGTCAAAATTGTTAAAGGTTAATCCGGATGATCCAGGTAACTACAGGTCAAGAAAAATCGTTGGAAGGTTGAAACTAGATGCCTCCAACAAAAAAAAATGGAGAGATTACATCATGCCTGATGCCTGCCAGGAAGTTTTTATAGATAGGTCTTGTTGTACAAACTTGATACTTCTTTTTCCAGGATTGTAAATGACCCTGTGATTAAAAACTAAATGAAATAACAGTGTGTTATAATCGGTGTAATCCAGGGTTACCAAATGGTTTAAAAACTCGCTAACAGAAACATCTTGAAATGTGATTAGAGTTAGGAAATACTCATCTCAAAGGTTGCTTCTAGTGGGAACTCATGGGAATCTGTTCTTGGCATAATACCACTCGATAGCTTTATCAGTTACCTGGAAGGAAATATAAAATGATTCTCAAGTACATTTGCAGATGGAATGAAATGGTAGATTGTGGCACTAGATGAGTCATGCCAACTGATCCTGTGCTTTAACAGCAAAAATCACAGGGAGAATGTTTTGAGTTCCTTGCTGCTGGAGAAGCAGGATGGAGACAATGCCTGGTTGAGGGGCAGCGCAGTGAAATCCCTCCAGTACAAGACAGGACTTGGGCAAATTAAGGTTCTCATTGCTTAGCTGTATTAAAATAAACAAGTAAACAAATCCCTTTAAATAGGTGACTGTCTTAGTGTCCAGAAAAAAGGTGTAGTCAGCATAATATCAATTGAGGCTCTCTGGGTTGATGACATAGGAACTCCACTGCTAAAGTAGCTAGGTGTTGTCACTTCCATTGCAGGATCATCAGTATCCCCTGCTTCTTGGTGTATGAAGAAACTGAATGTTTCATTTCAGCTTCAGATTGTTACTGTGCTGAAGTTCAGTTTGACCCTGTTAAACACAAGCTTTCTGATGCACAGTTTAAAATGGTGTAATTCTTAAAAGTGCTGAGCTGTTCCAAATGTTGTTAATCTCAGGACTCAAAAGTTAAGTTATACTTATTTATTGCTTTCTTGATTCAAATGCTACCTTTACATGAAAATGTTGGCCTCAGTTACTAAAGTAATGCTAGGTTATAGCTTCTCAATGAGTGTGCCCTCAGTGTGGAGGCAGGACCAGGCAGGCTATTCCTGCAGTGGATGTAGTTACATCAAGAAAGCAGGTGCACGGACAAAAGAGCTGGACCAAAGGAACCACAGTTCTGACATCCAAGATACGGTCATTCAGCTTTGCTCCTCTTAAAACTCCCAAGAAGCACACCTTGGCTAGCAGCCATCTTCACTGCTGACATAGTCCTTCTATTGGTTTTCTTCAGAGCAAAGAGCTGTGTTTCTAAAAAAGCATGCAGAATTCAGAACGAAGAGTTTCCCCATTCTGCTTTGCCCAAAGAGGAACAGATAACTGTTTATGTTTTGGAATGAAGGTCAGGGCAGTACAATGCAATGGGAGTAATAAGAATTCTAAGGAAAATTGAAAAGAGATTGCAGGGAGATGGCAAAACCTAGGGAAACCAAATCTCTCACGTACCTTTTAATCTCAAATGTGCTGTCACGTATTGTGTATGACAAGTCCTATCATAGGTCCAAATTCTACAATAAATTACCTTCCCTACTCAGCCCAACATGTCAATTCAGTTATGAAAGCTTTCTTCAAATTTGGCATTTTTGATGCGTTTATCAATGTAACTCTTTTTCTAGCAGGGGCATCCATGCTGCAGTATAGAATCCTTATCTGAAAATCAGCCCCCTGTCTGTCTGCAGCTTATATAGCTCTCTAGTAGGGCATTTATTGCGGTGGATGCCTGACAATGACTTATTAGAGCAAAGGCTGTGTAACAGTTTCCATTTTTGCTCGTACTTTTTCCATTTAGTTTGAATTTTTCCATGTTTTATGTCATTCGCTTGGTAAACTATTCCTCAGTGTACGCTCTGTACCACAGTAAAAATACAAGCTGGATGCTTCTGTTAAAAAGATGTCAATGAAAATGTTAGTTGCTGACTTGGGAGAGTTTACCATTATACTTCACAATTGTCATTCATTTTCTTCCCAGCTATAAAAGTTGAAGCAGCTAATAACATAGAGTTCCTTCTGTAGGTTCAGGATGAGAGCAGCACATTGGTCTTTTTGATTCACAGTTAGCAAGTTTCCCTTGTTTTCTTAAGGTTTTCTCTCAGGTTTTAAGTGTACAACTAAGGCCACATAGACCACAAAGTGTTTCTGTGGATCACAGCACAAAATCCTTCGTAGAGTTAGACGTGTGCAAACATACCCCTGTCTCATTAACCATATCCAGGACATCTTTCATTTTTCCTTTGCAAATTGCTGGAGAATCCAATGCACAGGTATTCTTAATCTTCTAGGGGTTTATCATTGTGATGTTGTTGTCCAACAACAGGTGGAATAGTACTAAATCACAATTTTTCCAATGCCAGTTGAAAGAGAACCAAAACATTTTGAAGGAAAATACCTTCCTTCTCTCTCATTCTATTTTTTAACAAAGGCATTTTGTATGAAATGTAAATAGCACCATTTGCTTGGGTGAATTCTCAAGCAAAGGGGGATGGAGATCAATATTCTGCTCTTCTGAATTTGTGTCTTAGGCAAAAGTCTTCCCTTACCTTTAGTACTGTGTCCAGCTTTGGGTGGCACGGAATAAGAAAGACATTGAGGTGCTGGAGCAGGTCCAGAGAAGGCCAGCAAGGCTGGTGAGAAGTCTAGAATAAATCACCTGTGAAGGGCGGCTGAGGGAACTGGGGTTATTCAGTTTAGAGAAGAGGAGGCTGAGAACAGACCTTATAGCTCTCTACAACTACCTAAAAGGAGGTTGTAGTGAGGCTGGTGCTGGTCTCTTCTCTCAAATTACTAACAATAGGATGAGAGGAAATGGCCTCAAGTTGTGTCACGGGAGGCTTAGGTTGGATTTTAGGAAGAAGTTATTTACTGGGAGAGAAGTTGGACACTAGAATGGGCCGCCCAGGGAGATGGTGGAGTCACCATCCTTGGAGGTGTTTTAAAAACTAGTAGATAGTGCACTTGAGGCTATGGTCTAGGATTAGGGAGATGCTGGGATAAGGGCTGGACTTGATCATCCTGGAGGTCCTTTCCAGCCATAGTGATTCTATGATTCTGCATAAGATGATGTAATTCTCCTCTAAAGTCTATACGTTTTCTGCGCGTGAGATATGTTTAGAATATTTTGAACAACTGTGTCTGGCACAGTTACTGAGTCACACATGGGAGAAGTGCATGTTGAAAATAATTCAGATTAAGCACAGCGTAAAATATAGGCATATATAGGTCAGCTAAATTTGCTTCAAAGCTAACTGCTTCGTTTGCATAGGAAGACTGTTGCTAGATAGGAGGAGAATGTAGACTGCAGAGGTTCTGCTTGAGCTATTAAAATGTTCACCTTGAAGAATATTTCATTAGAAGAATGAATCACTTGGTCAGTAAAGGCACTTGTCCAGCGTGACAGTCAAAGCAATTGTGTGCACTGATAGTAGTCTGTGGATAATTATTTTTCTTCTGCATTTTTTGTTGTGGGGTGGTTTATTTTTTAATGTTTTTATTCAGTTTGACTCATTAGGATCATAGTTCAGTCTGGATGAAATCTCAGGAGATGACAGAATCGGAATAGTTCAGATTGACAGGGTCCTAGATTTTGGCCACAGGTACCCCCAGCACAGCTACAGAGTGGCCAGAGAGCACCTGGTGGAGAGGGATCTGGGAGCACTGATTGACAACTGGCTGAGCAGGAGCCAGCAGGGAGCCCAGGTTGCACAAAAGGCCAGTGGCATCCTGGCTTCTATCAGGTGGTGAGCAGGTCTAGGGATGTAATTCTCCCCCTGTACTGGGCACTGGTGAGGCCTCCCCCCAGAGTACTGGGGGCAGTTCTGGGACCCTCACTTAAAGAGATTGAGGTGCTGGAGCAGGTCCAGAGGTGAGGAAAAGTCTGATGAGGAGAGGCTGAGGGAGCTGGGGTTGTTTAGAAGAGGAAACTCGGGGAACCTTATCACTCTCTGTAACTGCCTCAAGGGAATTTGTAGACAGGTGAGGGTCAGGCTCTTCTCCCAGGCAACTAGTGATAGAATACATGACCTGAAGCAGCACCAGGGGAGGTTTAGGTTGGATGTTAGGAAGCACTTCCTCATGGAAAGAATGATTGGATACTGGAATGGACTGCCCAGGGAGATGGAGTCTCCATCCCTGGAGGTGTTTAAGAACTGGACGTGGCCCGTAGTGCCATGGTCTAGCTGATGTGGTGATGTTAGGTCACAGGCTGGACTTGATGATCTCAGAGGTTTTTTTTTTCCAGCCTCAATAATTTTGTGACAGGGACCTTTGGAGATTATCTAGTCCATGTCCCTTGCTCACAGCAGAATCAGCTACAGCAGATTGCATAGGGCTGTGTCCAGTTGGGTTGTGAGTATCTCCCAGGGTGGAGTATTGGCAGCCTCCCTGGGCAGCCTGTCCAATACTTGATCACCCTCACAGTAAAAATGTTTTGTTTCAGAGCAATTTCATGTGTATTTTGGTTTGTGCCCATTGCCCCTTTGTCCTGTCAGTGGGCACCACTGAGAAGACCCTGTCTCTTTGCACCTCCCTTGGGTATTTATGCATATGGGAAAGGTCTCCTGCAAGCCTTCAGCTGAGCAGACCCAACTCTCTTAGCCTCTCCTTGTATACCAGATGCTCCAATCCATTGATCACTTTTGTGGTCTTTTCACTGGGCTCCCTTCAGTATGTTGTCTCTCTTGTACTGGGCAGCCCAGAACTGGACACAGTATTTCATGGGTTGAGTAGAGGGCAAGGATCCCACTCCATTGGCATGCTAGCCATGCTTTTCATAGCACAGCTCAGGGTGCTGTTGGCTCTTCTTGCTGCAAGGGCACATTGTTGGCTCACATTCAGCTATTCCAGTCTCCTGCTCAACGCAGGGGAACCTCAGAGATGCTATAAAGGTGCTGTTAAACATAATTGTCACTGGAATGCTCTTGAACCTCTGTACATAGCTCTGCTCTAACAGTGACAATGAAAACATTTTGTTCTCCGAGGAAAAAACACATCCTTGAAATGATATCCTACCAGTGAAAGATAAACGTTTGGGTGTTGGTTCACTAACGTTCTGTGGCTGCATTGCAAGTGCCTACGTATGTGTACATGTGGCTGCATTGCAAGTGCCTACATACATGGACATGGGCTGCATGTGTTCTCCCGGCAGTCTAGAGGAACTGTAGGTCATAGACTAAACCCAGTTGCACTGGTAGAAAAGTGTGTGTACTTTCTTAGCTTGTCATTGCGCTGGTTCTTAACAAGGTGTTGAATAGGTACTACTGAGTAAATAACTTTGTAAGGAAATCTCTAAGAACTGGGTGCTTAAACCTGGCCCGAAAGGTTTTGTGCATTGATTTTCGTGTTTGAAAGCAAAGTTAGTACTATGTACAGGACATCACAGCAGATGTGAGAAGGTTTTAGTCCTAAAATGTATTGAAATCCTCTGAGAAGAGACTGTCACGAGTGTGCTGGAACTATATTCTTTCTCTGTTATTTCAAAGTACTGTTTATGAATTTGTAGGTGAATACATATCTCTAAATGCAGGATTAATGAGATGCTAGCTGCATTATTCAGCAACTTGTGTTAAGGCTGAAGGCAGGGATTCTTTCACCTTTTCTGCTGTACCATGGCAAGGCTTTGGAGCAGTGCAGACTTCATTTTTAATTCTTATGGCTTAGCACAGATGTGATTTGTGGGCATGCAGCCCTATTTATACGATGCATTATCCTCTTTAGGGCCTGCCTACTCAAATAAAATAACATGACTTAATCTTATGATCCAGATATTTGATATACTGGAAATTGGATGTAGAACCAACATTTGTGACCTTTTGTGAATTATTTGAGAGAAATGAAGCCAGTGGAATACACGTTAAAGTGGCTCTTGGATAAGAACGCTTGAGAAATTTGACCCCAAAAAATTTGCTTTAAACAAAGGTTTTTCCTAAAAGCCACACCAGAATAAACATTCCTTTCTAAGGAGAAGCCATATAGATTGCAAATAATGGAACATAATACACATATCCTCCCCCAGCAATGATATGTATGGAGTAAAATGAATGTACTATCAGAAGGCTTTATGTAGGGTTTCAATAACCTGCTACTTTTTTTTCAGTTTTTATCTTTCCCCTCCTGTCTGTATTTCTTATAAACTAGGGAGGAAGTGATTTTAGAAAAAATGAGACTGACTCTGAAGTTGAAATTATACTTCATAGGTAGAGGTTGAATGACTGCTGAAAAGACAAATCCATTTCTCGAACAAGAACTGTATTATTATGCACAGTTTCTCTCTCTGATAGTAATCATTATTCTCTTTGCAAATACTTGGTATGGTTTAAGAAAATCAGGGTCAACATTAGAAGATAACAAGCTTTATTTGGCACCAGTTCCAAAACCTTATTTTGTAAAAACCTTATCAAAAGTACAGATCTTGGGAAGAATGAAGCTGATAGGTTATAGGTAAATGCTTTCCCCAGCTTCCGTTAAAGATAAGCAAAAGAGTTCCTAAGGCAACAGCACCTGTGTGAGTCAAAACCACATTGCAACACTTCTTTTTGTAGAGCAGTGAGTACATACTGGCAGTATTTGATGGTCAGCTTCCCAAAATCCAAATTCCACAATGGAGAGGGAAAATATTTTTACAGCTAAAGAAGTTATTGGTTTTCTCATACTTTGTTCTGGTTATAATTTCAAAAGAATGTAATAAACTGTGCGAGAGCCATTTTAATGTGTATTTATATGCACAGGCTTAGAGTTCTGTGGCCAGGTATCTACTTTATATACCACATACAAACAATAGTTTCAGATGTCCTGTGGTGCAGTTCAAGAGGTTCTTTTGAAAACTTCTTAGTCTGTGCCTTTTACCCCTGGTGCAGAGCATCAGCAATATAAATGCCCCATACTTGGTGCAGACAGTGAAGGAAAAAAATACACTGAGAATCTGGTACTCTTGCCACGTGCAGAATGCTCCTTACTTTGTAAACCCTTCTAGGTCTCTCCACAACTTTCTAAACATGGCTATTTTGATTTTTCTTTAGCCTTCAAGTTTCCAAACAGTCTTGAGTCTCAGACACTGAACAAACGGGGAGATTGCTTATGTCACACAAACATGGACTATTATATTTAACAGCACAAATTGTGGTTCTCATCACTTTGTACCCTGCCTTTTTGAAGTGCACTATTTTAGGAGTATTAAGAAAGTAGAATGCCAGGTCAAGATGGCTTTGCAGGTAAAACCATTTGTCGCTTTACTATGTTTCCTTCTGATTCTCCAGGCCCAGGAAAAGAATGTGTATCTCACAGCTTTGCCAGGTTTACTAATAACCTGCACACTGGGGACTCTCTGTGTGCTCAACTATGGCAGTTACAAATCACCCCTCCTCACAACCAACCAGCAGAGCTGTACTGGGACTCCATTTGTAGTCACCATCAGCTGAAACTGTCCTGGTACTGAGGTTCCTAAACATCCACAGAGTATCAGCTCTGGTGTCCTACTTGCCACAGCTCATGGCTGTGTATTAGAACTGGTAGAAGAACATAGCTTGTGCAAATTGAGTGTGAAGTATATGTGACTGTGAAGGTCTCTTGTATAAATGCAATCTTTACAAGAAAGAAGGGGATGTTTGGTTGCACAGACAGGGCTGAAGATAATGATATTAATTTAGAGGGAAAAGCTTTTGGGTTTTTTCTCTTGCCATAGGTTTTGTACATTATTTCAAACCTTGCCCATAGTTGCATTAAATTTCTAGATACGTGTTGACATTTATTCATAATTGTCAGTCTGATTTACACAGAGTGAATGAAAAAGGGGATTATTTCAAACCTTATTTTAAAAAGATTTTAAGTTCTTTCCATTGCCCAAGCTCTGTTTCAGCCTCTATCGTGTTTCTTTTCGTTAATTCGCCGCCCTCAGAAAAGCTTAAACAGTGAGTGCCAAGTATGGCTCATCAAAAGATCATTTCCAAGTCATATTAATCTTTTCCAACATATTTTCCTGCATGAAAAAGAAAAAAAAAAAAACCCTGCCAAAAACATTCTTTGGCACATAATAAAATAATTTTGGGTAGCAGACATTTACTCTGAATTCTTGGCAGAAGGCAAACAGGTCAGATATCCAAGAAAAAAAGGGTGTAACATTTAATATTAGTGAATAATTGCTTCTACAAAACTTTGGGTAACCAGAGTTATAATTTTGGCAACCAACACAAGCTGCAGCTAAGGATCCTTTCTTTTTTATTTGCCAGGGACTGTGAGGGAGCTTGTAATACAGGACACATTTCCCAGGGTTCTGGAAATAATTTGAATCGCTCTGCAATCCTGATCTTGAAACCAATGTACAAGTCCTATTGTTCAGCTGATTTTTCTAAAAATACTTTTCGACTGCAGTTCTCTGTTTTAAATTGCTAATGAATGTGTGTCCTTGTTAAGCCCTTTATGTAATTGCGAAGGTAAGGCTTCAAAAATAAGCACACACTGCCAAAACCAGAGAGACGCTCTAGGATGCCAGAGAGGACACAGAGGATGTATTGCCGAGAAATAAAAAGCTCAGCTAGAAGAATCTCAGTCTGCTGTGAATAATAAACAAGATGTGATGTAGGATTTTTGCCCACCTTTCTTTTTTTAACTATTTGTAGAATCTTATCAGTGGCTTGAGGCACCAGATGTTTACTAACTGCAACGGACTGCATTTCAGAGAAGCTGGAGTCCTTTTTGAGAAGCCGCTGCCTATATACACTCAGGTTTTATGACTGTGGTTTTATGGATACTTAATTACGTTTAGACAGAGATGTAAGGAGGAGTAAAGATAGGGATCCATCTTACATTCTCAGTTCTCACTCAGTGCATCACATAGAAGAGGAGATCCTAGACTCTAAAATGGCAACTGCGGTCAAGTATAGTGAAGAGCATCATTGTATTCTCTTGGGCAGTGGGCAAGAAATTACGGCTTTTACCTTATGAATTAAATCTGTGAGTGTTAGAACCAGGATTAAGAAAACACAGTTAAACGGTTTTTAAGATTGCATTCAGTGCCCGTGGCAATGTCTATCCATTACTTCTCTACACTCACAAATCTAAACCTAGAGATGTCTTAATTTACTGTTAACTGTGCTGTTTGTACAGCACTGGTATTTGGAAGAAATTATTTTGTTAGTGGTCGTATTTCCCGTCTCTTCAGTGGAATCTTTTTAAAGTGCAGTGGTGATTTATTTCAGATCATCAGATTGCTCCACTCTTGCTTTCTTGCCTTCCTCTTAGAGGGCACTCCCAAGACCCAGACGTCAAGCTTGGGAAGATGTTTTTTCCACAGATTGCATCTGGTTCCTTTGGCAGGCAGTTACACGGGCAGCTTTGGAGTTCCTTGGGTTTGTTAACATGGTAAAGCAGCTGATGAGACTGGTGGGGACCTCTTTTCCTCCTGCATGTGATTTTCTTTCGACAGGAGCTGTGGAATGTTTCTGCTTGAAGTGTCTAAATCTCCTAGGATTTTTGCCCGTATGCTCATTTATGGTCATAAAGATGGCTTTCCTTTACCCCTTCAACACCGATCTTCTTTATCCTGCAGCCTGTACAGCTGCAATAAGCTCTTACGTGCCTTCCATTCTCGCATCAGTTTTACACCAGTCAGTGCCCCAGCTATACTGCTAGGTACAGGACTACCTTAAGAAAACAACAGGCACTCATGCAGCCAGAAAGTGAGATTGCCAGTGGATCACGTTGCAGAAGTTGCAGCTTGGTTCTACTGAGCCAGATCTATTAGTTCCGGAAACCTTGCTCATTTTTGTATCCTGTACCTGCCAAATACTTTCAAAGAGAACAGTGTGTTACTTCAGAGATGAGGATTGAAAGAGCTGGTATTGAGAATTTCCGAAAAGAAAGATGTCTGAGAAATTAGTGACATAAGAGATGTTGGTTATTTCCACCTGGTTACAGAAAAGAAAGAGGTTGTCGGATAGTTTACACCTCCTCTTTTTTTGTTTTTGTCTTTCTTTCTGTTGAGGTAACAGCATCACTAATTCAGTGATTTCCAAAACTTGAAACTAAGATCACAGGATTTGAAAATCTGCTCAGTCTCAAGTGCTCGAGTTAAAGAAGCAGGAATATCTATTGAAATGACACAGAACTCCATATGAAATCTCACTGTTTTTCAGGACAAAGGGGCACACTGGGCATTAGTTAGATATGTAGGAATGGGTTGTAACTTGTACTCAGTGTTAGGCTGTTCATAAAGATGCCTAGGATCCGTGTTAAAGGCAGTTGGATGGTCATAAATCTTTATTCTCTGTTTCATTCTATGGTAACGTGTTTCAGTGAATTATTCAGTATGAATAATTAAACTAAGTGATTTTCAAATAACTTAGACAGATCTGTGGTTTTCTGAAGCATTGGAATTGTATACTGGTTAGATTTCCCAAAGAAAATGAAATCTGGTTAGTTCACAAACAGAAGACTTTCTCAGTATTTAACATCACTCAACTATTACTAATCAGGGCATCCCTGAGGTAGCTCCTCAGTAACTGGCAAAGACTGAAACATCTTAGAAGTCATTGCATCCACAGAACCCTCTTTGTCATTCCCCTCACCTGTAAAAACACAGCAGTAGGTGCTGTAGCTGTTACAATTTAAGATTGTAATTTAAACAAGGCTGCTTTTTAAGGTGCTAAAGGGATCAGGAAATGAAAGGAATACTTAGGGAATGTCAAGTTATCTAGATCTGTGATTGCTAGATGAGCTAGCTTAGGGAATACTCAGCAGCAGCCCAGCTGCCTGCCTAAAAGGAAGAATCCTTGCTCCCAGAAGAGATGAGATACATCTCTGGAGAAGATAAGGCATTCCCCAAGCCGCATAGCTGCACAGTACCCTTTCCTTTACCTACATTTGACAGGCATTTCTGCTGTGAGCCAGGCATATTAAAGACAATTAAAAATATGCAGCCTGGAGATCAAACAAGCCCACAAAGAGCAACGTTGTGTTCATTAAATAAAAGCTTTACGATCAATGACAAAGTTGTTTTAAAGGGAGGCCATACTTAACTGAGAAAGGAGCAGCCAAGGGGGGGAAGGGAAATCTCTGTTTTTGCAGCTACAGCAAAATTGATCAGTGAAATTTTGCAAAACGTAGCCCTACATATGCATTTTTTGGCATTGCCTAGGGCAAGAATTCCCAAGTGGCTGTGTATGTACCACTGAGAGTATATACAGACACCTCCGTGTGGGGAAATTACAGCACAGAACCAGGACCTGTTACCACTGTCAACTAGAAAAAAATGTGCTCGAATTTCACTTGAGTTTTCAAGTTAAAACCACTTGCATAGCAATTTGGGGGTTGGAGATGGAGAGTTTTATTTGTGACTCTTTTCTGCTGTCATTGTTTCCTCTATGCTTTTATGTTCCGTAAAAGTTTTCAAGGCCAACTGTTCCACTACTGATAGGTCAGTTTGGTTAAGGTGCTCATACCAAGATGTGCACTGTTCACTTGGACTTTTTTCTGACGGGTATGATAATGTATTAAACAGATTGTACATAGGTTTGATAGTTTTGTGTTTTGCCATCTTTTTTGATGTAGAAAAAACTGGAAGTCATTCTTTCAAGATGCCATTCAGGGCACTGGTCATGTCGTGGCACAAGTGACTGTCCAGTTCACTGCTACAAAACCAGTTTGGCTTGTTCAGTGCTTTTTGGCTCTTTTTATGTCTTTATTCTTAAAAGCTTAAAGTCTCATTGCAATCCTTGAAGGGTTTACTGCATTAAGATTTCATTTATTGGTAGTATTTGAATAGAAATTAGTGTTGTATAGAGTGATGGTTACAGTCACCAACATGACAGAATTCAGGAGAAATAATGCACATGGACATAGATTTGCAGCTTTCACTCATTTTGCTACTACAGTGTTTTGAGTTTGGGTCTGTTGTAACTTGAAGTCACCTCAACTGCAGCCCTTCTTCAGATCTGCACTTACAGAGCACCTTCTCTCTTTGGTGTCACTCCCCAACTGCCTTGTCAGCCTGCACAGAGTCACTGTGGGGAGGAGGAGGTTTGCTCATGTCTTGGCTTTGCATTCCCCAGTGTGGCTGTATGAATTTAGCAGGAGGGCTGAGTTAACATTTGTCACACAAACTAACATCTTAAAAACTTGCCTTTCTTTAATAGAAATCATCTTTTTGTGAGACTGAAGTGTAGAGCTGCAACATTGCTATAGAATTCAGTGTACTCACACATAGAGCCCCTAGAAGAACTGATGGCATCTGTTCATTATAAAAGCAAGGTTCTCAAGTGATTCTTTGGGATTTTAACTGTGTGTTACTTGTAAATCCAGTCTCATTTCATAGCAACCTTATATAAATGCTGTTCTAGTATGAGAAACAGGCAGCTAATCGGCTATCGATGGTCTGGTTGACTTGACTCTATTTTGTTTGGTTTTCTTTTAATTGCAATTGAAGAGTGAGCAACACAGTGCCCAGAAGCACTCACTTAAGCATTTCTGCTCCACTGATTTTCAGTATTTAGGAAGTCTCAGATAAGTTTTCAGTAAAGTTTTTTACAGCTGCTGGAGATGTGAGTGAGATGACAGCGTAGGTGGGAGTTTTGGATTTCCTCATCTACCAGGTGCTTTGGTAATAGCTTTTTAATATCAAGAGAAGCAGTAAAATAGCAAGACTCAGTGCAGTAACCCAACTGGGGTTTGTGCTGAGAAGTTCCATCTCTCACATGCAATGGAGATCATTTTCTGCTTGTTTACATTTATCTGTCAGTGTTTATTGGTTGGCATTTTTATGCCATCCGCCTTTTGATTGAATCAGACCATGGTGCGATTTTCTGAGCTGCTGGATTTTTAGCAGTCAACTTCAGAGGATCTGGACAACAGCTTAATTTTCACACTCTTCTCCGTTCTTAACCAGATTTGTTGATTTATCTTTAAAATGTTGATACATTTTAAAGTCTATTCTTTTTCAAAGTATTGTTCAGCCCATTATTAACTTAAATACGCATAAATATAAATCAAGTGGGATCTGATTCACTGATTATGGTTAGATGCATGCCATGTATTTTATGTGCACAGAGCTTCCAGTGTCAGTGCTCTAGCCCTAGATCTCTCAGACATAGGCTGTGTATGCTCAATGCTTGATTCTTATTGCCACGACTAGTAATTTGCTCAGATGTCCTACAAAACTAATAATAAGGGCAAAATGCTGCCCTGCAGACCTTGCAGTCTATTTTGGATGCAGCAGGAGGTCCAGCAGCTCATAAACAAGAACAGGACATAAAGAGCAATACAGGATAAGAATTGGACTAGGCATTGGATAAATGATACTGCAGTTTTCAGGTGTTTTTTTCCCTGTGCATTATATTCTGTGTTGTAATCTTACATAATTGTGCTCACAAGTGAAACTGCCACTGTGTAAGTGTCCAAAGTATTCCAGGCATCCTCCAAAAAATGCCTGGGGGGAGTGCCACAAAGGGAAGGTAGGGTCAGGAAGGGAAAGAATAGAGGCTCTGGCCTGGAAACGAAGAAGTGGCAAAATAAAATGTGTTGGAGGAAAAAATAACAGAGAAATGCATACCTTGGTATCAAATGTGGGAGGCATTTTGTTTCTCAGCTTGTTTTTGCTATCTATCTATGATAATAATTTGGCTAGCTGCAAAAATAGTCTTGAAAACAATCAGAGAAAGAGAAAAAGCATCACCGTGTAACAAGCCCAAAATCCTGTCCTTCAGCCCACGCACAATTGGACATCGCAGTGATACGGGGGAAATCCCTTAACGGACAAAACTATAAATGAAACTGCTGTTGACAAGGGGAAGAGGCACAGCTATATTTAACGGAAGTATTTCCATTTGAGAGCTGCTTTCTTTTTCTTTTTTTTTTCTTGTCGGTGGAGACTGTGAGGGCTATTCCTGTTTGAGACAGTGCATGGGTGGTTTCCCCAAGGCTTTTAATGTTAGAGACAGTGTGGTGATAAATTGGTTCCTACAGTTATATCTACATCCTGTTCACCCTTCCCCCACCTGCATCTGTCCCTGTGTGCAGTCGTTCTGCAGCGCTCGCCTTCATCCCCAGCAACAGTTTTGGGCTGCATCAGACCGAATTTAAGGCACCTCTTTAAAATTTCTTCAGCGGAATTATGTCGGTTTTTTATGCCATCACCATCCCCTTATTTCTCAGACCAGAAATGAAACAAGGAAGGTTAAAGGACAGGCCACCGCACTGGCTCGTCTTCTGTTTTGCAGATCCCAATTAGTTGCTCCTGCTGTTAATGTTCACTTCAGAAATTGGGTTTACAAGAGCGGCCTTTCTGTTGTTTCATGTTGTAATGGCAGTGTTCTGCACATCACAGTGCACTTGGCAATAGATGAGCAGAGGATCTGACATCCCTGATAGAAGGGAAGGGCTCTCCTGTGTCAGCCGCTGCTTCTATGCCTTGATTTTATACAACTGGCGCACTGGTGTGGATTGAAGTGTTTAGCTTCAGCAAACACCAGCACTGAAAGGCAGTGAGGGCAAGGAAGATTTGAGGCGTTCTTTTCAGATAGGCTTGGCCTTGTGGCTATTTCTGGGTTTGCTGGGGTTTTGATTTCAGCCGGAGCAGGTCTGTGGGTGCTTTAGTGCCCGTGCCCTCCCGTTTCTGTACAACTTCTCCCTACGTGTGCAGGGGAGGCGGTGGGAGGCAGGGTGGTCACCGTGGCTCTGGGTAACCTCCCTGCCTCCATCAGCTGCCCTTCATCCTTCTGTTTACACGGCAGCGTCTCCCTCAGATCTTGGTGCTGCATTATTTTTAGACGGTGGAGGTGTAGCTGGCTGCTGCCTTCAGATTTTATGTCATGGCTTCCTTTTCCTGCTCTCAGGTTTCTCGCACTCGGCCTTCACCTTCGGTATCGAGAGCCACATCAGTCAGTCTAACATCAACGGAACACTAGTGCCACCTGCCGCACTCATCTCCATCCTCCAGAAGGGGCTCCAGTATGTGGAGGCTGAGATCAGCATCAACGAAGTAAGTACCACCACCGCCAGCATCCCTTGCACTGCTGACCTGCCCAGCGGGGCTAGTGGAGCCACGCACCCCCAGCCCAGAGACACAAGTCACCGCCCCGTGGTTTCTCTTGCTCTGGTTTAATTCTATTCCTCATGCTCTGCCCCAGCTGAGAAGTGAAAAGTTCTGAGATAGAAATGTATTTTGATTTTTAGCTCTGACTTTGAGGCCTTCTTTGTGTGGTTTCAGTGGGTTTTATGGTGCTTCCATCCCGCACTCAGCAACCCGAGTGCACAGACTCTTGGAGCAAGTAAGAAAATGTGTCTGTGTTTGCTGCCCTGGGCTTTCACAGTCCCAGCAGAATTTGGCAGGAAGAGCGTGCAGTGCAGGTTAAAGCCTTCACCACCCCCTGATGCCTGCTAGCAGGCAGCACTGCATGAAAGCCATGGGAAACCTGATGAAAAATCTCCAGAGGTCACTGGAGGGATTTTGTCTGGTTTCAATGACTTTGTCTCATGTAAGACTAGAAATCATCCTCTCATGTACATGGTGAAACTATTATGTGTAAGTTCTGACTGTGGGTGTCTGTGGGAATTGCATAAGCAAGCGCAAAGCATCTCTGTTCTCCTTGAACTGCCAGGGAAACAAAGAAGGGATGTGGCAAAAGCCAGCATTTTGCCCTGCCAACCCTGAAGGCGTGATGCTCTGAGAGGGCATGACAGATAAGCAAGTACTGTGTTAGAAAATTTTTACCATAGTTACTCATAACTGACAGAGATCCGTAATAAATATTAATACGTAAAAAGCTATTGCTTTTTCCTCTATGCTGAGTGTGAACAGCATGGGTGAGAACAAAGGAATACAAAACAGAGAAATGGTCGTGTTGTTTGCAGCGTGCAGTTTGGAAACTCATTTGTTTTCATCGCTGTGCTGTGTGGTTTTCTTTTTATGACTCGATAGCACGTTGAAGAGTTGTGTATGTGCTGTTTTTTAATTGGGGCAGTGACATTTGACATTCATGCCAAGCTGCACTTTGATGCAGTTGTAAAACAACCCCGTGTTAGGAATCTGTCTCAATTTGCTGCTGCTTAACATTTTGCCCTACGCCTGAAATTGGAGCTATACAGTTAGAAACTTTTGGCCATGAGCAGCACCTGTCAGTGTAGGTCGTACAATAGCTGTAGGAGGCTGCTTCTGTGTATGTAGCCTCAGAGTTGGTCTCAGATGGAAGAACATTCTAGCATGGGTCATCACCATTAAGATTTATGTTGTTCTCATCATGGTTTGACTCTGTTCAAATACATACTGCTAGTATCATGCACTGCAGCAAAGCAAAGGCCGTTCTTGCTACATCTCAATGCTGCTAAGGGCTACATGTACGTGGTTTCTTCACATGTTGCTTCGCTGTGTGTATCACATAGGAGTGAGGAGTGACCAGTGAGGCTGTAAACTATACATGTGTGTGTTTAAAATGTAAGTATTGTTTGTGACCTGTTAAAGAGCAGTCACGGAAACAGTCCAGGGAGCAGCATAGCAGTTAAAAATTGTAAGATGCCAAAATCTATTGGCAAACATTTTTTTTTCATTGTGTAGCAAGGATTTGAGCCAGGATTCACATAAATGTCAGTAGAGAGATTTACATTAAACGTGTTGAGGAGAAAGAGAGTTTGTCATCTCTAATTGCTCTTTTCCTCCTTTTTCTTCCCCATGAGGAAGCAAATGTGTATTATCTTAATAGTGTTATTGTAAGGGCTAATTCAATGGCTAGTCCAGCAGAAGCACGCTAGTGAGACAGACGGCTATTTCTCTTCATTAGTTATAGTTATCTTTTGAAAATTATGTTGTTTCCCAGCTACTTCATTGTCCATATCCTAATCTTATCTGCTATGCTTCCACCACAAATCTCTCACTGCTGGGTCTTCAAAGAATTAAAGGGAGCTTGCAGGCAATCAGTAAAATGGCACTTTAAGGGAGCTACTAAAACCTTTTTCCTGCATTACAGATAATAGGGTAGTGAAAGCAAAGCAAAACTGAGAAGAGAGAATAATTGTTGACCTGAGTCTGTATTAAGTCTTTAAGAAACAACCTTTAAAAGGTTAACTCAACTGATTGTTAAACCTGAAGCTAAATTTACAGAAATTATACTGAAAGCCATACCTATTACAAATAAAACTAGAGAAATAAAAGTAATGGTGAAGCAGTCCTGTACAGTCAGCTGCCAGAATTTGTGCAGATGCTTTGTTTTGGCTGAGGTTCATTATCTGTTAGCTCCTTCCATTCCTATGCCCCTGCAATCTGCAGGAGCACAAACATTCCAATCGAAGTAATTTTACCTTTGTCATAGATGTAGCCATGTCTCTTCTTCTCAAATACAAACCAAAGAGAAACTTTCTGTCATCAGTCAGACAGGTTTTTTTCCACAGGATATTTTTTTGTGTCTGTAAAAAGCTCGTATGCCTGTATTTTCCATAAAATCACAATGAATGACTAACCAAACAGATTTCTAAGTGGAACTTGAGTACCGTCATCGTGGATCTAAAAGACAGATGGTCCATGTGAAACAGTACCTTTGGTTAAGTCGAAGTGTGGTATCTTCACATAGCTTAGTTCTGTTTCCTAAAATGATAGAATTGATTAAATTGGCAAAGACCTTTAAGTTCGTTGTGTCCAACCATTAACCTAACTCGACCAAGCCCACCATTAAACCATGTCCCTAAGCTCCATATCCGCATGACTTTTATGCGTGTCCAGGGGTGGCTCTTCCTATCATTGTTTGTTTGCTGACCTCAATGATGAAGATCCTGAACTTGCTGTTTCACTTCTGTTCGTTTTCCCTGCAGGATGGTACAGTATTTGACGGCCGGCCGATAGAATCACTGTCTCTGATAGACGCGGTGATGCCTGATGTTGTTCAGACCCGGCAACAAGCATTCAGAGAGAAACTAGCTCAACAACAAGCCAGTGCTGCGGCAGCAGCCACAGCAGCTACAGCAGCAACAGCGGGAGCAACGACGACTGCTGTTTCCCAGCAAAACACACCAAAGAACGGAGAAGCCACTGTGAATGGAGAGGAGAATGGGGCACATGCAATAAGTAAGTCAGCCCACAGCTGCTTGCCAGCGATGGGCAATTTGAGATGCAGTAATGCTGTTGGACTTAGTTGGTGTCTACTAGACAGTGGAATTCAAAGGAAGTATTTCAGGAGGACAGGATATTTGTAGAAAGACTGCTGAGTGAAAATCACGTATCATGTCTGTAAGTTCTGTGTTCTGCTGGTGTCTTCTCAGAACCCAAAAGCTTCAGATGTTTTTAGAATTGCAAGTTGAAGACTATGAAGAAGTGGAACTGTTCTTGCTGGAGCAATACGAGATTTCATTAATATTATCAACTTTCTTGGTGCTTTTAGATATTTCATAAAAGCTGGAACAACCTGTAGCCACAATTGGTTGTTTTGGCCAGGCTAGGAAGAAAATTATTTGAGAGCCTGGGATCTACAAGTCATATCTCTGTAAATGAAGCACGGCCAGAGCGTAGCCTTGAGCACTAACTGTCCCATGATAATCCATAGCCTTGGAATGATGCTTATCATAGTTTGGCTTGTACCAGATACCTGTTCTTAGACCACATTGACAAGCACAGGATCTTGCATAGCTTTATTGGCGTGGTCCTCAGCCAAGTTTGGACTATACCAGCTATCCATTCTTGAAATGCATTGCCAAGCACAGGATAGGGAATCGCATATGCCAGAGGCCTGTTCCAGCAGAGGGTTTGGATGCAGTCAACCTTCCGTGAAGGTACAGAGGAGTTCCTCACCTTTTTATTTCAATGGCACATACTTAGTCATACAGTCCAGCACAGATACCTAATTGAAGGCCCTGCCTTCCCAAGATTTCCTTAGTCTGTGTGAACAGTCGGTTCTCAAGAGCTCTGAGTTTATCAGTGGCAGTAGGAGACTGCACTCATATCTAAAGGCAGAGGTGTAAAACAAGGAATGGACATCCCTGCTTGCATAACTAGATCTTGAAAACTGTGGGGCAGATGTAATTAGTTGTTCTGATTTCCATGTATAAACCATATTGGGGTACTGGCTGACTTCTGAAATGAGACTTTACTGCCTGATTGCCTTCCAAGTAAACTCTAGAGAAACGTGTGTCAGGTTTTGAAGGAAATCCCAACAACTCTTTGGCTTGGACAAGTATCAGGTCAGGAGTATAGTCATGTAACAGATCTTACTTGTTTTGGGGTGTAGATATCTTTATCAGCCTCCATCTTCTCTTTGATCCAAATAGATCCCTGTCTGGGTCTGTGAAAAAAAAATGCTTTCAGACCTGTTTTTGCTTCTTCAGAAAATTTCCATTTAGGCAGGATAGTTTTCCCCCAGTAAAATTGCAGTGACTTAAATCACATATATCTTTATTATCTTAAATTGTAAAAAAGTTCTGAAGTTTTAGAACATAGTGATTGCAACACATTTTAATAGGATTCTCACAAAGAGTTTTAGTCTTTTCTTGGACTGCTGAAGATGGGAAGTCTCTTATGACAGTGTCATCCATCAGCTCTTTCTGGAGCAAAATGCAAAGTGCACAGTGTTACTCAGTAAAATCCCACAGAGGTGGGATAATGAACAGAAGTTTAGGGTAAGGTGTAACATGGCTACGGTGGAAGCTGGGACACCTGTTGGGTAGCAAAGACTGCTGATCCAAAATGGATGAGAAACTTCCCAAACCTTGGTTTGCACTGCTGTTGGATTCCACAGGGAATGAGGAAGAGGGGAGCAGGTGAAAAAGATGTCTTTGGGAATTTACCTAGTTTGAATTTATTCTGACATGGAGTTCTCCCTGACACTGTAAGTCATCTCCCTGCAAAAATGTTAACATGTATTAAAATATTACATCATTTTAATGGGGTGTTATCCATATAATATAGTACAGTGGTTTGGTTTAAGGTGGCCCTTAGTGCCATAGTCTAGCTGATGTGGGGATGTCAGGTCATAGGCTGGACTTGATGATCTCAGAGGTCTTTTCCAACATGAATAATTAAATGATTCTGTGAAGAAACAGAAAAGACAGGAAAAGAATTAACAATAAGAACAATTTGCGTTGCAGATTCAAATACTAAACAAATAGGAGTTGTTCCTCTTGCTGCTTCCTGAGTAATGTTTTCAGCTTTGAGTCACTTTAAAAATTAGAAGAAAAAATAAAAATTGGCCTGTAGAAATGGAGCTAAATTTTGGATTGTTTTCCAACTCAAATATTTTCAATATTGTTTGTTTCATTACAGTTGCAAGGATTGGCTTGGGTTTCAGAAAAATAAAGCTCTGGAAAAAAGACTGAGCACAGTTTCTTTATTATACCTGCAGCTGTAAAGAACTTCAGAGAAAGGCCTGTCAAAGATTTAAGTAAAAAAACAGATTTCCTGAGAAAAGACAGAGTTAGGACTGGTAAGGTCTTTAAAAAGTATGTTTTTAATGGGAGGAAATAGAGAGCTAATATTGCTCACTGGTATGTTAGACTATTCTTTTTAAACTTCTAATAGTTTGGGGAAATACAACTTGCAATTTCCAGTTATTTGAGATTTTTGATACATTTGAGGAAAGCACTCAGAAGAACAGACTTAACCAGATACCTCTTGCCTTCAGAAAATGGTTTGCTTTAACATTTGGGCAAGGTCCTCCACTACATGACCTACAGACTGCAGTCTTTCACCTGTGAGGTTCTATTGCACCTTTTTTTTTTCCAGAGACTCCCTGCAGAGGTGCAGGTGAGGTCTTAAATGAGAGCTTTCTGCTCTGAAGATACTTTAAAAAGATGAATCCTGTTCTTGATGGTTACTTCATCTTTCTTACATATTTATTCTTGCTCCCACAGCACACATTGTTGCTGCATCCATAGGAAAGACAAATATTCAGACAAGACCAGGGCTCAGAAGAACTTGTGATGTGTGAGGAACTGACTGTTTTTAGGAGGCTCTGCAGATTTTTGTTATCATAATAGAATCTCTTTTATATTGCTAGTGTCTGAATCTGAACAGATCCCGCACTTAATATCACAGCAGTTGATAACATTTAAATGGTGTATCTAGGTTCCTCCATCTGACCATCTCAAAGTGAAAAATATTTCTGAGTATCAGATAGCCTTGCTCTGATAGCACTCTGATAGAGCCCGTGACCTTGGAGTATTGCTGCTTCCAAACTGTCATTTGCTTTTACTTTGGAGTGAAAAGCAGCTCTGCCTGAAGAGCCAGGCAGGTAGCAGTAGGATTATATGTGGTAGGAGTTGCATCCAATTGAAATTTTTCAAACTGAAACACTTGAAAGATCTTGATTTGCCCCCAGCTTCCAACTCAGGCTGTGATAAGGACACAGATGAATGCATAGACATTACCATGCTGCTGTTTTCCTCAGGAAAATGTGCTTTAAATGTAGTGATGCTCTGCTGTGCTGAGAATGTGAGGACTGAGAGTTCTAGACTTGTGTCCTCTGGTGTGTTTTAATAACGCTTTGCTCTTCATTGCCCTGATTGCTTAGAATATCATAATCAAAGTTCCCAGCCTCTAGTGTCAGGCTAAATCTCAATTACTAGAATATCCTGGCAGAGCATTAATTCTAGTAGTTACATACATAGGGAATTATCAAGGACAGTGTTTAATCTAAAGACATCCACACCACAAAGGTGTGGATTTTGCAAGCAGGCATTTGTCGTATGTTTAGTTTAATGCAACAAATCCATAAGTAATAGGTGTAGTAAAAAATACATATTTTGAATTAGAAGTGTGATTTCTGAAACTACTGTTAGTTGTTTTCTGCTTTTCTGATTCTAATAATATTCAGTGCTACGCAACTCATTGTATTACATGTGAATTCTGTTTCATGCTGTGTATGGCATAGATACAGCACAGACATAGTTAACAGGTTACCCAACCCAGTAGCAATGAGAAGTGTGACTCAGCATAAATTGGGCAAAGCAAAACTGGGTACTTGAAAGCCTTGGCAAGCACAGAAATCTGGAGATCTTCCGTCTGATGGCAGTTGTGCAATATCACAGTCTGTTTTAACAGTCAGTGGGCTAGAGCTTGAGTGTCAGTACAGATGGCTGATTTTAAATGTCACAAACATGTGGCAATAAAGGAGCATAATGACCCCACTTGCAAGCCTGTGGATCCCCATATGTGGTTAAAAAATGATGCAACTAAAAGGCTTCGCCCTGAAGGAGAACTTGCACTGGGACCAGTCAGAGCAGATCAGGTGGCCAAGGCATTGATTCACAGAAGCACAGGATGTTTTTTTCCTGGAAGAGACCTTTAAGATCATCAAGTCCAGTCTTTGACCCAGCACTGCCATATCACCACTAAAACATGTGACTGCCTTTCTCTCAGCTGGCGAGCACAGCTGGCCATGCACTCTTGGATGTGCTTTCTGCAAATGGGCTGTGCTTCTGTGTGTACATCTGCTGTCTGCTGGTTCAGTGCATTACCTGTCCTTGGTTGGTGTCTTGTTTGCAGAGGATAATGATTTTGCATTGCTGCCAGAAGTGCAGTTTGAGAAGAGTGAGGAAAATTTATACTGAAACAATGAAAACATGACGTGAAAACATTGATCGTGATGCAAATTGGAATGAATTGCTGCCACTAAGAGAAAGTCATCATTTTAGATTCACTTCTTTTTCCTTAAGGAAATAAAAGAGCTTTATAAAAACGAAGTTACTTAGACTACAGCCCGAAAAACCCAAGAATTACAATGTGGAGGTTAAGCAGATGTATGCCTCTGTTCGTACCTTTGCATGTATTATGATATCCTTGAGAAGGTGATCACTCACCATCTCCCTGCTGTGCTCAGGGAATGAAGCCTTTACTTGATATATTCTTCATCTGTGAGCAGCACACTTAAGACTTACAGGAAATTGTGTAAAAAAATACATGTACTGTACATTAATCTTTTACAAGAACAGCATAAAGAATTTCTCAAATGTGGCAACCTGCTACTTTAATAAATCTGTAAGGCATTTTTAATAAAGCCAGCTTCAAAAAATGGCTTTTCTCAAACAAATAGTAAACAATGTTTTGAAGAAAATCTCTGCCTTTAAACGAAATATGTTTGTGAGCTCTACATGTTGCAAAAGTATCTTAAATTTGAATCATCATAGGGAAGAAACCGCAGTAATAGAGTCAATTGTGTATGCATTGCTGTAAGCTTTAGGCCATGGTTAGCCAGCATGTTGTTGAAGCAGGCTTAACAGCATCTTGCCCCAACTCCTAATTCTGATGTATCTCCTTACAGATAATCATTCAAAGCCAATGGAAATCGATGGGGATGTTGAAATTCCTCCTAACAAAGCAACAGTCCTTCGGGGCCATGAATCAGAGGTGTTCATCTGTGCCTGGAACCCTGTCAGTGACCTGCTAGCATCTGGGTAAGACTATGACCAAAACCAGCTGCTGCAATTGCAGTTGGGTTAGAAGTGTAAGAGCTTGTGAGTGTATACAAGACATGAATATTCTTTCACTGCTTTTTTTCTGCCTGCAACTGTTGTTTGTTCAGCAGTACTCTACCTACATAGCAGTTAATTATCAGGTGATGCAGACGATGGATCATTTTAACATTTAAGAGGTTCACTCTGTAGCCTTGAATATATATAATGGTTTTAAAAGATTTTTTAATAACTATGGATAACTCTCAGACCGTCTGAAGTTCATACAATCTACTCCTGCTGCTCTCAATTAATGCTTCACACTGAGATCTTGGAAAGTCTCTGGCATCCATGTTATCTTTTTAAAAGAAGTATGGAGACTCTGTCCTCTTTGGCTATGTCTGCAACATTGTGATATACAGACAGGAGCAGACCTGTAGAGCAAAACTAGTGGTCTCAAACTGAAAGATGGTAGATTTAGGTTGTATCTTAGGAATAAATTTCTCACTTTCAGGGTGGTGAGGCACTGAAATAGGTAACCCAGAGAGGTTGTGGATTACCCCTCCCTGGTAGTGTTTAAGTCCAGGTTGAATGGGGCTCTGAGTAGTGAGAGGTGTCCGTGCCCATGACAGCGGGTTGGAACTAGGTTATCTCTGAGGTCCCTTCCAACCTAAACCATTCTTTGGTTCTGTTGACCTTATATCACCACTGTTTGTGTGGGATGGGATGGGGGGCTTCAGGCTGGACCTGCTTTTGTCTAATGAGTTGAGCATTAAGGAGTGGTTTAAGGGCATGTGTCGGTTTAGTGTCATTGGAAAGGAGTGCTGGTTGTGTTCTGAAGGACTGCTCGGCAGTGACAAGCATAGTATGTGGAACAATCAAGTGATTAACTTACAGAAAGCACTTTGATCTAAACAAGATGCTAACTTAAAAATACTCCAAGAGCTATTTATATACCCTGTTATTTTTTCATGCTTAAACATGAAAACAAGGGCTAAATGCAAGGATTCTAGCTGGGAATGTGGAGAAAAGCCAATATACATTACAGGAGATAAATGTGTCTTCCTCACTTGAAGTTGCTTAGCACTATGAGAACACATTCCTTACTAAAAAGAGGAGACTCCTTATTTCACTTAGAACTTTATACAGGATCATCAGAATAGTCTTCTTGTCTTTGTTGACTTAATACATGAAAGCAAGGTATTAGAGCTCCGAAATAAATACCAGGTTGTATAAATAGCACAGGATCTCTAAGATTGAAGACAGAAGTTCCCTAAGAATAGTTTAAGACAATAAAGTGGATTTTTAGCATCCTGCTGAATATGCTTTGTTTCTAGAATGTCCAGCTATGATAGTACTTTTAGACTCTAGTTAATGGGTGTGGTGGTAGAATTTGAAAAAAAAACTCAAAACAGCATTTGTGGATAAAAAAAGAAGTGGTTTTCAGCTCTTTTTCATAGGTCAGGGGTCTTATGGTTTGTCACAGTGCCCCTGAGTCATGCCATGATACCAGAGCAGTACAGCAGCCATGTTCCTATGCCTTACATTTGCTGTATTTTCTGTTAACTGGATTCCTCTACTCATTCAGTTTTCTAGCACCTAGTGTCTCAGGCAATATTGCCTGGCAGTATTATGTAGCCCTGGCAAATTATTATTATTAAGAAGGGAAGTCCTGATCATTAAGGTCAGTCTCCAGTTAAAATAGGCAAATACAAGACAGTTCTTTCACACAAATTGCCCTCTTCCCCGCATACCGCTGAATGAGCCATAAAAAAAGAGATTTATCCAATGTATAGATAAATGAAAATTAGGATTGGAAAGTGTGGAAGAGCTGTAGAATGTGATATTCCTTAATTTTCCCAGACTAAGTCTGAGAGGATGCTTTGAAGGAAAAGTAAGTGAATCAAGGCAAGGCAAAGAGTTTGTGCTATACCCGAAATGTTACTGCTTACATAATAATTTGTAAATCAGCATCAAGCGATTCTGGATTAAAATACTCCTGTAATACTTCACTAGTAACTTTACAGTGCGTGCCTAAATGCTTTGATATGTTAAATCATGGTGTGTATAGTGAAGAAAATGTCAAAAAACAGGTAAGAATTTAGTTAACCTGAGTAAATTGATTTCATAGCTGTTTCTTACGAAAAGTGAAAATCTAGAGACAGTTTCATAAAATCTGGAAGAAATGGAATTTCATGGTCTGTCTTCAGATCAATAGCTCTCATATTTAGGATCATTCAAATGAAGGGACTGTATTTGTTGATACAATGGATCTCCTTTAGGCCTGTCAGATTAAATGATGTAACACTTACCCATTATAGTATTTATCGGAATTCTGCAGAGAACGGTGTGTGGGTGATTGATTAGCACACCCACAAAACTATTGAAGGAAAGTTGGTGGGGAGAAAGAGTACCACACTGAATTACTCTTTAGGGACACATGGAGGCACCTGAGATGAAATGAAGATGCTGCTTTATTCTGGACAGTTATCTGCACAGCTGAAATTAGCTGTCTGCTCACGTACTCTGTCCCTCAGTAGGTACCTACATCTCTCAACTCATTACACAGGGACTTAAGACTCCTAAGTATAGGTGCTCAGACCCCATCCATAGCTTTACCATTATTTCTGGGTGTCTGACTCACCTCTCTGCCACTGCTCGCCATACCGGACTGCTTCCCTAGGATCTGTGTTTCACAGTCTGTGTGCATAGTTTAAACAACAGAGCATTTAAGGAAAGCCAGAACATGTACTGCAGTCCAAAGAAGGGTGACAAGTTTGGCAAATGGTCTGCAGAACAAGCCCTGTGAGGAGCAGATGCAGGAACTGGGGCTGTTTAGTCTGAGGAAAAGGAGGCTGATGTGGGATCTTGTTGCTGTCTACAACAGCCTGAAAGGAGGTTGTAGAAAAGCAGGTGTTGGTCTCTTCTTACAAGTAACAAGTGATAGCACAATACGAAATGGCCTCAAACTGCACCAAGGAAATGTAGGTTAGTCATTAGGAAAAACTTCTTTATTGAAAGCAGACTGTCAGGTATTGAAGCAGGCTGCCCAGGAAGATGGTTGAATCACCATCCCTGGATGTATTTAAAAGTTGTTTAGATATGGAGCTTAGGGACATGGTTTAGGGGGTGGGCTTGGTATAGTTAGGTTAATGGTTGGACTCAGTGATCTTACAAGATCTTTTCCAACCTAAGCTATTCTATGTTTTTATATAATCCCAGCAGGCATTCTATTTTGCTTCAAGGTGCTAAGCACTGTTAGATGGACCCCTGGAACAGTCCCTTACACACCTGGAGAGTGATAATCAGAAATATTAGTCACCTAAGACAGAGGAGTGCCCTCCTTCTATCCCATCAATTAAGTTTTACCCTCCAATTTCAATAGGTCTGTCTTCAGCTTTGCTACTGATTTAGAAGTACCTAAACACCTGCGTGGATAGCGAGCACAGTCAGATGCTGTGTCTCATGCAGACTAATGGCAATGCAATGAATGTGCACATAATTTAGATCCATGTGCATCTCGATCAGATTTTACCCTGCTCACAAGGAGCAAAGTAAGTGATGCAATTAGCCATCAGGTAATGCAGCAGTGTGTGCCTGATGGTGCTTACGTGACTGAAGAGGCGTAAAAGGAACAGAGTAAGACAAAAACAAAGCAAGCGAGCTGAATGACTGATTATGTCACTACACAATCTTTCGAGATGTCTGGTAAAATTGTAGTACAAGCTATCATCTGCAGGTAATGTACAAATTATTGGGGGAGAAATTTCCTGAGATCTACAGCATGCTGCAGTTCTGTTTGTCCTTTACAAAATAATGCTCCAAAAAAGAAAACCACAGTTAGTCTGATACATGAGCACTGAATTGTTAGAGTAATAGTCATACTGTGCTGCACAGTTCATAGTTTTCTTCTGGTTTCCCATCTGCCTGATTGTACCCATCTGTTGTCTTTAAAAAATACATATACAACCCTAACTATTAAATAAAGGAAATAGCACATTTGTTCTGTTTATAAAGTGCCTAGCACAATTGAATCCCAATTCATAGCAAAGTGTTTTCTTCAAGCCTTGTTATACAAGCAATAATTTTTTCTAACAATTAGCGGCAGTTTAGACAGGAACCTGATGTAATCTTCAAAGCACTAAAAGAATAATGCAGGTTCACAACCTAATCTGAAGCAAGCTGTGTAAGGGAATTTGTTTGTAGAATTAATTACCCGAAACTAGAGCATTGGTTTCCAAATTTAGTGAGCATCCCACTGGCAGAAAGAGATTCTGGTATTTTATGTGCTCTCTACTCATTGCTATGGTTTTTCTAGGGTGTGAAGACTAGCACAGGAATATATTTGCTCTGGACTTTGCGAATGGCTATTAAAAAAAGAAATAAAAACAAACAAAACCCAATGGAGACAGAAATTTCTCTGACCAAGTAGCTAGTAGAAGAATGTGCTGCAGCTGTGCTGTCACCTCTACCCACACCCACAACGATAGAGGAGACTGGAGATAGCAGCAAAGGCTATCAAAACCATGACTGTCACCAGATGCATGTGAGAAGGATGCTTAGCTGTTACAAACAGAAGCATTATAGTAATACAATGAAGTGCATACATACAGCCAAGAGGATTAAGTACCCTTTATGAAGGATAGCAGTGTTCCAAAACAGTTAATTGCAAATACTGTTTGGGGCAGGTTAAAAAATCAAAAATCAAAAAATTACAAAAATAATAAAACCTGGCTAAATCTCAAGACTTGACCATTTCTGGCCTTGACTCAAAGTTTTGTTCTTAAAAGCCAATTATATTCTCTTCAAAGACTGATTTTCTTCCGTGAGATACCTTTCACTATTTAAGTTTTAATTGTACAGCACATGTAAATTGAATATGTTCCCTGGGTAGTGCTGAAACACATTACAGCTGCTTCCACATGAGTAAAGTAATCCTGCCTGGGAATATTCCTAGGCACTGAGGCCAACTGGCACACAACAGCCAGTGTCTGTGATAGCAAGCTCTCCTGGCTGCCAAATTGGAGACGATTGGGAATTGTCTCCAGACGTTGTAACCACCACACCATGCCCAGGAGTTATTCAGAAAGAATGTCAGGGCCCCGAGTAAATGTGATAATCAAACCAGGTGAAAATCTGGCCGTGGCATGACCTCTCACTTTGCTAATAGGTCATCTGGTCCATCAGAGTGGTCCTAACTGCTTGAAATTCCCAGTATGAAATTAGATGGACCGTGAATGTCAAGCTCGCTAGAGTCTTGAACTCCAAAAGCTTTTCCAGTTGAATTTGGGATGTTTCTGTCGGTGTATTCAGCTGCTGCTTCCAAAAGCATGCTGTTTTGTTATATCCAGCCATGCCCTTCAGGTAATTCCCATGAAGCAGTGGGACCCGATGTTATTCCCAAAACCCAGTGATAGAGTTCTTTGCTTGTTTTGCTGATTGCTACCAGACTCTCTCACATAGGGAAACTGTCTTTTGAAGAGTGTTCTGTGCACCTTTGCTCCCTAATCACAAAATAATTAGCCATAGAAGCTGTTGTCCAAGATCTTTCTGTCGTCAATGCGTCTCTCAGAAGCAAGAAAGGATTTATCTAGGCCATCTCCTGTCAGTCTCTGGGTTATATATAATATTTTCCTCCTGTCAGTAGCTTAGGATTCACTGTAAATTACTTACCTTTTGAATAACCCTACTGAATTGCCAGATGGAGTGG
Source organism: Upupa epops (assembly GCA_013397515.1). Classification (NCBI taxonomy): domain Eukaryota; kingdom Metazoa; phylum Chordata; class Aves; order Bucerotiformes; family Upupidae; genus Upupa; species Upupa epops. The sequence continues at coordinate 53,627 of VZRI01002775.1, forward strand.
GTCGATTTGACACATCACCCCTTTAGCCAGTACCAGGTGTTAATTCTGCTAATTGTAAGTACGCTCTCATTAGCTTGTGGCTTTGTTTGGGCCAGCTTCCTTATTGGATCAATTCCTTTAATACGAAGTGGCCAGCTATTAGGTGAGGTCTACTTGAATAACCTGTTGTAGGGAGCAATGTTGTGGACTCAGTGGGACAGGCATTCCCTCTGGGTACCTCCAAGGCATTTCCCTCTGCTGACTGCCTAGAAAGCTTAAGGGCTTACTTTAAAATTCCTGCTTTATGAAGGAAAAGTTAGGTGTGTAAATTGCAAGGTGGAATTTCCTTTCCTTTATGTTTTTGGTAATCACTTTTCAAATAAAACAGCCTCCAACCTGTTTGTGTCAGAAGTATTAAATACGCTTTAGCAATACTGCATGTCAGAATGCAGTGATTATAAGACTTGCAGCTGAAGACAGGAATACCAAATTTCAGCAACCGTCTTGCTGATTCCTTTACTCTGTGCTGATTTATGAATGGAGACTGGATATGTCACCGATAAAATCCTGCAAACATTTGTCCACTTCGAATCATTCTTGTACTGGAGCTGGAGAGCATGAAATAAAATTCTTTCGGAACTAGCCATCCTCAGAGTTGGCGTTGCTCTGCTGCAGTGCAGAACACTGCCTATTACTCAAGTGTTCATGACTTGCATGTTGGAATGAGCTGTTTTATCATGCAGATAGAAATGCTTCTGTGGTCTAAGGAGATTAAATATCTTTCTGAATTGTGCCTGAACTGTGGTGCTCTAATAAGGCAGGGTTCACTGAATCATTCAGCGGAAATCAGAATACTTCCCAGAGCAGAGAATACTCTATTTTTTTCCCTCCCATCAACATACCAATACCCTGCCACACACTGGTAGGTTTATAAAGCCTCTCTGCAGGGACACATAATAGCTTATGTAGCCTTGGGAAGAAGAAAATGGAAAAACAAAATTAAAATACTGGAAAATAAGATTGTCCAAGCTTTGCCAGAAAACTGACTAAATACAACTGTTGAAAAACAAAACATAACCCTTTCAGAATTAGCAAATAAGATATTGTGTTTGTTAGCCAAGTGACTGAGTACTTTATTCACAAGGTCCAATAACAAACTGGATTATTACAATGTGGGCAGGACTGGTCTGGAATCTTACAGAGCAGAGAAGCTAGCATGGAAGGAATTTGTCACTTGGCATGTTAACCGGTAGCCCGGGCCTGTGAAAGGCTTGTGTTCCATTTATTGAAAAGTATCACAACTAAAAATGTTCCTTCCCTTCTGGTCCAGCAATGTGCTCTTCTGGCCAAGAGGGCCAACAACATTCTGGGGGGGATCAGAAAGGGGGTGGTTAGCAGATCAAGGGAGGTTCTTCTCCCCCTCTACTCTGCACTGTTGAGACTGCATCTGGAGTATTGTGTCCAGTTCTTCTCCCCTCAGTTTAGGAAGGACACAGAGCTGCTGGAGGATGTCCAGCATAGAGCAAGGAAGATGATGAAGGAAGCAGAACACCTCCCTTATGAGAAAAGTCTGAGGGAGCTGGGTCTNGAGACATTCAAGACCCGCCTGGATGTGTTCTTGTGTGACTTGGTCTAGGTGATCCTGCTGTGGCAGGGGGATTGGACTAGATGACCTTTAGAGGTCCCTTACGATCCCTAATGATTCTATGAGCCTCAATATTCTCTCTCACCAGTCATATTAGTCTCACCAGTGCAGAGTAGAGGGGGAAGAACCTCCCTCGATCTGCTAACCACCCTCTTTCTGATGCACTCCAGGATGCTGTTGGGCCTCTTGGTCACAAGAGCACCTTGCTGGCTCAGAGTCATCCTGCTGCCCACTAGGACCCCCAGGTCCCTTTCTCCTACCCTGCTCTCCAACAGGTCAGTCCCCAGCCTATACTGGTAAAAGAATTCTCTAGTCAGCATGAGCAACAGCTATTTTTTTTTTTAGACCTTGGAAGAAATAAGAATTACAGTCATGGTTCTGTATGGTGGCCAAAAGTAACTTGTTTTGAATTATCTCTTCATCACTAAGATGATAGATGTGTGTCAGAAATTAAAGAACATCTGTACTGTAGTGTGTTGTGGTCAGGCTGGCTCACCCTGGCCAGCCATCACATCTCAGCTAGACACAGCAGGTTCAGAGGAGGTGGGGGCTTATTCTTCAGGCATGCCACAGTCCTTCAGAGCTCAGAGTCGCTGATACAGGTGAGAACTGTTGTATAGTTGAGCTGTGAGTTCTAGGAAATATAAAAAGTTGTCCTGATTCTGCTCCAAGAGCATATGAATGAAAATTGCCCTCTGGACAAAACAAGCAGTCCAGGGTTCTTTAATTGTTCTGGTTGCTGTTGTTATTGATCATTTTAAAAAAAAAAGCAGGGTGAGGGTGTGAGGGACAAATCCCAATAAACTAGAAAGTGCAATATTTTCCACCCTGTTGTGAATTGATTTCTGACCTCAGAGATGTTTTTTCATTTGAAGAAAGATTTGTGCAAAGTAACAGTAAATATATTATTTATGAGTGCACTTTGCTAAACACTTCATTCTCACAGCTTTTTGTAGAGAACATCAAGATTTCATCCTACATGTAATGAAAATATCTCCCTAGAAAATACTTGGTTTATAAAATAGATTTAACTACTGATGCTGTCTCTGTCTTGCTGTCTTATGTCAGTAGTTATCCTGCCACCTTTTTGAGCGTGAGCTAAGCAGCCAAGCTACAGATGGTAAAAGATCTGCATTTAAATTGGAAGAATGAAATAAAGATTAATTTTAAAAGTTAATTTAAATTGCCTTGCTCTTTCCAAATCTTTAGTTTCTGTAGCTTGGTGTAATGTTGAGACGTGGTTTTGCAAACACTCTGCCAGAGGTTTTGTTCTGGTCTGTCCTGAACAGAAGAACCTTATGGAAAGACCACAGCCAAATTAAAGATAGCCTTAAATTCACCTCCTGCTCCTGCAGTAGCTGTCAGAGGACCACTAGGCTGCTACCACACTGCCAGAGGTCCCCTTCCCTGAGACTGTTGCCAGGGTGATACTCCTGCAGGTTGTGCAGTGTTCAGAGCCTACTGCCGCTCAGGGGAACACTAAGAACTCCCCAGACTGCTGAGAGGTAATGGGACTACACACACTTCGCAGGAGACACATGGGCCCAGCTTTGTGCTTGTCTTTATTGGTACCTCTGCAGGGTTAGGTGTGAAATGCCAGGTTCCCCCAGACTGTGATACCAGCTTCAGGTATGAAGTGCCCAACATGGAGAGCAATCCGAAGTACTGTAGTTAAAACTTTTCTGAATAAGGCACATGATGCAGTGGTTTTGGATTCAGATATGTACGTGTGTGTTTTAGAAGTATACAGCATGCAGGAAGGATTGGAAAGAGAAAGGCTCAATGACAGCAGAAGCAGAGGTTTTTATGTTGTTTGTTTGCTGCATCAGCACCAAGAGGAGTTTTCATCTCTGCACAATTGTTTTCACAGGTCTGGAGACTCAACAGCCAGAATATGGAATCTCAATGAAAACAGCAACAGTGGTTCCACTCAACTAGTTCTGAGGCACTGCATAAGAGAAGGAGGACACGATGTCCCCAGCAATAAGGATGTGACTTCATTGGACTGGAATGTAAGCTATGGTCTAAACGCCTGTGCATGGTTTTTAGCTGTCTAAATTTAATTCAGAGACAATTACAGCTTCTGCTCCAGATCTTTTATATCTGAGGTGACCAGAAACTCTCTCCTAACCTACTGACCTCTTCTTTCAAATATTTCTAAGAGACTGTACTTTCCCCTTGTGTAATATAATTTTCCAGGACAGTTGCCATCTCCAAGCTTGGTAATGATGTATTTATATTTTAGGAACATGGGTAAAAATAAATTTAGCTAACTTGAAGAATGAGATTCAGCAAGCATTCGATGTAGTTAGTAATGAAGTCTGATTAATAATACTTTTTCATCTCATAGTTACTTTATTTTGGCATAAACGGAGATATAAGCAACAGCAAAGCCTTTTCTGAGGTTGGACTACCAAAACCCTCTCTCATCTGAAGTATGTTATGCATCACAAATCATGTTCATAGTATTGTGTTGGTCTTCGTGGGATCATGCATCACCATTCTGCCTTTAGCTACCCACCCTCTGAGTGGAACTGTCTTTTTCTGATCCCCTTTTTTGCTGTCATCCCGCAAAACCTTCTATCTCAGATAATACAGTCTTGCATAGAAAACACTGAAGTGAGCAGAGGGGACAGATACTGTTATGAATTCAAATGTCTGGATAGTGTCATTGGGCACCTTTAAGGCTGCTTCACATCATTCTGCCACCAAGCATTGTGAAAAGAACTTACAGGACTTAGCAGGAGCCTTAATTAATTTTGAGATCACTTACTTTCTGTCTGTTCTGCTGATATTAGTACAGAGTGATCACATTAGTTTCGGTTTTGTAGGAAAACAGATGAAAAATTAAGTACCAGAAAGGATTCTCATCAGTTACAACCAGTCTCAGTTGCTGGCTGGAGACCAAGATTTGATTAATCTTTACTGCAGTGTTATTGTCCTTCAGGGGAGCTAGGCGCTTCACAAAAGATAAGGCCACTGCACGTATCAGCTTCCCCTCTATATTTTATATCTTGACACAATGAAAGAAGTTGATGAATAGTACAGAAAGCAGAGGTAGGTTAGCAAAGCAAGCTAAGTATAAAACCCAAGAATGGACATGATTGTTTCCTGTGAATATCCCAGTAAAGCAACATAGTCAGGAAAATTGATTTGAGGAGTAGGAAAAGAGGAATTGAAAGAGGAAAGCAAGTCAGTTTTCACAACAGTGATGTGAATAGTTGTCCAGCAGATATATACTGCATCCTGTTATTTCCTGCAGAGGAGTTCCTTACCTTTACAGGTAAAGGTAAGACACTAATACTCTACTAGCACTGTGCTAGGAGGACTTACTGTAAAGAGGAGTTCCTAATGTAAATATTTGAAGTGCTTCCAACTTGTAATTTTTCCAAAAAATGTTAATTGCCACCACCAAACATAGATGCATCTAATCACAGCGCTTTTCTTCCTGTTTATCTTTGCACTTGTTATCTTTGTTCTCATCAGTGGTCCAGGTAAGGGTAGTGAAGTTGGCATAGGTTTTGATACTTGCACCCCTACATCATTATGCATTTGAGTTAAATCTACAGTTGCTCTGACTTGCCATTTTTTGGAGGGTTGGAGTGAACCTACATTTTAAATGATTATTTTATCCTTTTTCATAATGTTCTGTTCATGGTGCTAGAAATGCCATCTGCCTTTGTTGTTTGTATAGAACCATAATATTAATCATACTTCACTGTGAAATTTTCACACTGCTGATATGAAGTTGTTTCTTCTGTTTTATGTGATGCATTTTATAATAAAAGAGGCTATTTTTAGAGACCATATTCAGATCACACCCATCAGTACCTTAGGGGATTCATCCCCTTCAGATTTAACCACCTAACCTAGTCATCTAGATTCATCTTTAGTTAGCAGAAACAGAGACATGTGCCTTAATACTGGTCTAGTCAGAGGCTAAAGTAAATGGGCTCAGGAATTACACTTCAGAAGAAATTATAGAAGGAGGTAGGTTATTTTCTTGAACTAACACCTAACCTATGGATGACTGTAGACAAATAGGCTGAGCTAATATAGTTGCTGCAATGTCTGAAGACTAAATACCTGGTTCCTAAAGTACTGATCTCACCAGACTGCAGTCACATTTCTGTGTAGCATTCTATGTTGTAGTCCAGTGTCACTAGCATTGTTGGCTGCATAGAAGATATCCTTCATTCAGTGCTGAATCCCATTCCATCTTTTCTCAGGTTATTTGTCATGGTACTGTGCCCCTGAGCACATGTGACATCATATGTTCAGACAGCTAGCAAGCAACTTCTTGATGGTAGATAGCATTTGAGGTGTGTCCTGGTTTCAGCTGGGATAGTCAGTTTTCTTCCTAGTAGCTGATACTGTGCTGTGTTACAGATTTAGTGTGAGCATAATATTAGTGACACACTAGTGGTTTAATTACTGCATATTACTATTATCATTCCTTGCTTTTCTGTCCTATTAAACTATCTTTTATCTCAATTCATGAGTTTTCCTTCTTTCACTTTTTCTCCCTCATCTCACTGGAGGGTGGAGAAGTGTGTGAGTGGCTGTGTGGTGTTAATTGCCAGCTGGGGTTATACCATGACAAGGTTAAGAGTGTAGGTAGCTTAGGTGTTTAGATCCTTCCTTCTTTCAAGTATAGGTGCTCAACTTTCATGGAACTGCAGTTCAGTCAGGACTTAGATGACCTGTTGCTGTGTTTGAGGTTCTTCTTGTCTGTCAGTAGTACCTGTTTTCTGGAAGAATTCCATAGACTTTATAATAACCTAGCTTCGTTTTTCTAATTCCTTTGATTAACTTACTCTTGTCTGATATTGTAGCCCAGTATTTCACAGTGTGTTTGAGGGTTTTATTTCCTCTTTGTTGTCACAATACTAACCTTTAATTTAACTCCCAGTGTAGTGTGTCTTGGTGTGTTTACTCAGATTTCTCATAAAGTGCAATTCTCAAACCTTAAATAAGTAAAAGCTGGTGGAAACAGATTTCATCCAGTATCAAAGTTTGCCAATTTTATATGTATCCCAACAGAGTGATGGAACACTATTGGCTACAGGCTCATACGATGGTTTTGCAAGAATATGGACAGAAGACGGTAAGTCAAAGAATATTTATTGTTCTTAAGCATCAAACAGCAGTGAACTGTAATTGGAGTAATCTGTGAACTAATTGTAAAATTCTCCTTTGCTTTATTTCAGGTAACCTTGCAAGCACCTTAGGTCAACATAAAGGTCCAATATTTGCCCTGAAATGGAACAAAAAGGGGAACTATATTTTAAGTGCTGGTGTTGATAAAGTGAGTTTAAAAACTAAGTTAGTCTAACATAAAAATGTGATGACTCAGTGAGTTTATGCTGCTGAATTCCATCCATTATTCTCCGCCAGGCATCCTGGAGAGTGTGCATTTGTTTAATATGTTTTAGTGCATGTTGATTACATTTCTGAGGCTGCATAATGTTTGCTGTTTTTCATGTAAAAGATTTCACTTAAAATAATTCCATTTGCCCCCTGTGTAAAATTGCATCTTAAATACATCTCAGTTAAGGAAAGAACTGCTTCCAGTTCTTACATTCATGGGTTAGTCAGCTATTTCCAGTAAGGAAGTGATCTTAAAGAGTCACCTTTTATCTCATGTAATTATTGAAACACTTTTATTTGAAGAAAGTACGTGTGGCTTCCTATGCAAATACGTAAAAGAAATGGTAGTTCCAAACTCAGAATCAAGAACAACGTAGTAGTTGCAGCCGAGTGCGTATTGGAGATTAAAATGAGCAGATGACTGATGATGAAGAGCAGAAAACCATTAAAACTGAAGCTGGAACGTACACTGCATTCATCTTCCCTAACTTTCAGTGTCTAAAAATTAGATGCATATGTCATCCTTGGCTTCCTATATAAAATTCAGGGAGAAAAATGGCATTTGCAAATGATGTGTTGCATGGCCTGCGTTACAGAGAGATGCACCGACAGGGCTTCTCTCCCAACGACTGACAGAGGCTGTCTAGGGAAACCAGATAAGGCTTGTACATCTGATTTGTCTACTAGATTCATACTTATGAAATTGGAAACTTAATTTTATTCTTTTTTATACCAGCTTATATTCAGCTATGTTTGCCTTCCAATAATAGTTCGGTTTTTCTGGCAAACTAACGTTCCAACTAACTGCAGTGGTTCTTTAGATGGTTTTTTAGATGAGGCATCCTTCATTTATTTTCTGGAAGCATCTAGTCCCAATAAATTGACAGTTCACTCAAAGTGGCATTTTGCTCTACAGGGCAGTCACTTACGTGAGCTGTGAGTATGAATTAAACCAGTAGTATGCACATTGCGGTTTAGTCTGCCCTACCACAGTGGGAAGAACTGATAGGTACTCTGCTGCTAGACAAACATTTCACTTGATGGATTAATGTGATGCATAGGTTTGGAATAGATTTCAGCTTACATCTTTGAAAAGAGAGAACTTTTCTTTGAGGATCACTGAAATAGCTGTCACAAAATGTTTATTAAAAATGTCTAGTGTTGTCCTCTAGCAATATTCAGAGAAAATGTACCTGTTCTTAGGCACTCTGTTATTTCTCTATCGCTATGATACTTCTGTCCACACTGAGATTATTTCTGTGAGCTATTTGGAAGTGATTTCTATAGTCAGTACTTCTATCAGGTTGTATTTTAGAAATGTTCTTAGTAAGGGTGCTCACTGTTTTCTCTGAGATGAGCAATCACTGATGTTTTTATCCCTCTCCTTTCCATCAATGCAGACAACAATAATTTGGGATGCCCACACAGGAGAAGCTAAACAGCAGTTTCCTTTCCATTCAGGTAATGTCTGCATAACTCTTTTGAGTGAAACAAAATACAGTTTTTGATTTGTTCGGTGTAATCTACTCTTCTCTAAAAACCTGTCTGCTGGAGAGAAGTTTCAGCCAATTGTTCTGTGCTTTAAATATCCAGAAAATCATGGCTTGTGGGTTTACTCTGTTTTCAGAAAGAATGGGTTGTGTGAGAATCAGCTTTGAAATTCTGTATACATATGGAGACGCTTTATACACCAGCCGTGCCTACCTAGCTGAACGATTCTTGCATTTTCTGGATGCTCAAGTAGTGATGATTTAGGAAGAGACTATTCAGTGTGGAGGTGTCTGGGATCTCTTGCACTTTTTCTGCTCCTGTTCAATGAAGCTGGCTTCAGACAGAAGCAGGTAGATCTGTCATGCAGCTTGAGTTCACCACTGCAAGCATAAAGGTCCTCAGGAATTTCTTAGCTTTTAAGTTCTGATGTATTTGTTCTGTGATTATCAGAAGTCAGTCTTTACTGTCAAAACTTCACTGCACCAAGATGTTACTGGGATGGTCATTTGTAAATCTGGTGGCTTCAAGAAGATGGGAGATGTGACAGATACTGCAAATAGGCTTGAGTAACAGGCAACTGATATAATCTTAAATTCACCAGAGACCACATTTCTAAGATGATGACTCAATTCATGATCCAAGCTGGAGAAGTTGTAGTAAAGAATCTGTAAGGGGCTTAGCCAAGCTGAGTTTAAGACCACCAAAACATTCCAGATTCTGATGCTAGAAGTGGTCCCTATGTGTACACTGAAACAAATCTGTTGTTAAATACAGCAGACTTTGACAAGGTGATTAATGGTGTTTAAAATCAAGTGTTGTACTACGAACTTTGAACCACTCATTTGTATGTGCTTTTCTAGTTGTTCACCCATTTTCACGAATGCTATTAATATACAGTGGCAACTGCCACGGTTATTCAACAGACAACAAGAAGCATGTCCATGCACACAGCAGATCCATACTCTGCATTTTTGTCACTCGTCTGCTCACTTATTAATGCAGCTGTCAATTTGGAGGAGTCGATGTCTGCTGACAGATTTTCTCACTGCGGCATTTATTTATGCATCATAAATGTTATATAAAAGCAGACTTTGCACTCTGTAGTGATGTAGTTAATGAGACTCTTAAGCATTCTGATCCCTAACTATTGATCTTGGTAGCTGTGGATTCACAACTCAGTTGCCCCTTCAGAATCACATTCACTGGCACGTTTGCAGTGATGTGCATCAAGGACACAAGGCTGTTAGCAAGTCGAAAATACGTTGATGTCCATCTTCATTAACAGACATATTTTTAAAAGCTTATTACAAGCGGTTTGTCTTTGGACCTCAACTGAAGCAGAGATATGGAGAGGTTAATTTTATTTTTTTCATTAATTCAAATATTTTCTCACAGAGGAGTAAAGCAGTTAGTTATTACAGAGATTGTTGATAGGCCAAAAGCATATGTCTTCAAAAAGCTCCTTGAAATCAGCTGGAATCTCTGTCCTTAAATAAGTGTAAAGCCACAATGACCTCACCTTTGCATCAGTTACTCACCAGAACAGACTAACAGCAAATTTATTTCTGTATCTGGAATCTCGAAACCTCGTCTACACAGGATTAAAGGTGGCATTTTAGTCTAGTCTAGACAGTGTATAGTTCCTTTAATACGTGTGATTTGTGTACTTTGCATGTTTCTTTGAAGTGTGGAGATGGTTGGCCTGGGAATAACAAACACTTTTTACTCTCACCTGCTTTACAACTTACGTAGTTTACACCCATGTGGACAACACTTCAAAATACATAGGGAAGACTCCTTTGTCTCATCTTGAAGATGTCTCTGTCATTGATGTTCCTATGTAACTTTCAGATTATATGGCCAACTATCTAAGTATGTGGATAAGTGGCTTCTATGGGTTCATTATTCTTCGCAAAATGATTAGTCATCATAGGACATTTGATCAAAATTTATATTCACAAAGCTTAATTCTTTTAAATCAAGTGAATTACACAGTGTTCATGTCTGCCGATAGATGTGGACTGATGTCTATGCATGCAGGAACAAATTGATTAAGTTATACCATAGGAGGTGTTTATATTTAGATGTCTAAGTGCCCTTGAATCATTGCTGTAGGCACTTAACCCTGGCCTCTTCTGAGCTGCTAATTCTGAATCGCACCTAAATTTGTTCAGAAAACTCTTAAATTAACTGTTAATTATTGTAGCACTTATTTCAGCTCCCATTTCTTCAGAATTTGTTGCTGCTTTTATTAGATGACATTCTAATTGGTTTTATGCAATTGGCGAGTATCCTGTGGTTTTGGAGACACTTTCAAATTCAATTACTTGCATCAAAAGCCATGTTTAGTTGGTTTTTCCAGACCCTTTTTGTGTAGTTACTTACCCAGTAAACGTATGATTAAATACACCCATAAATGAACGAGTATTAATTGCCAACACTCTGATTCAAATTATGCTGCAATGCAAATCCATCGCTTTAGGTGCCAATAGCTGCAGACAATTGCTTTTGAGCTCATACATATTGTACTAGATATTAGCCCTGAGGGCATATTGCTATTAATGAAGATAGATTTTTGTTTGCTCTGAAACAGTAATACAAAGCTTGCAGCATAAAAAGGCAGACAGAGTAGCAGAATCCTTCACTGTTTTCTGATGCCCATTCATGTTCATTGGAAAACTCAGGAGAAACCTGCCTTCCTCACACCAATTTCCTTAATGTTTGTGCAACGCAGAAATTCCTCACCTGCTGTACGGAATTACTGAGCTTTAATATTCTAAAAAATATTCGTATTTGAAAAGTTTCAGCCTTGCATTCTCATTTGGAGAGTGCCTGTACTGGGCACTGGTGAGGCGTCAGCATGAGTATTGGGGGCAGTTCTGGGCCCCTCGCTTCAAGAAAGATACTGAGGTACTGGAGCAGGATCAGAGTAGAGCAATGAGGCTGTTGAAGGGACTGAAGAGAAGGTCTAATGAGGAGAGGCTGAGGGAGCTGGGTTTGTTTAGCCTGGAGAGGAGGCGACTCAGAGAGACCTTAACAAGCTTTATAACTACCTGAAGGGAAGTTATAGACAAGTGAGGGTCAAACTCTTCTCCCAGACAACCAGTGATAGAGGACATGAGTGATAGAGGACATGGCCTGAAGCTGCAGCAGGGGATGTTTAGGTTTAGTGCTTCCTCACAGAAAGGGTGGTTAGACATTGGAATGGACTGCCCAGGGAGGTGGTGGAATCCCCATCCCCGGAGATGTTTAAGAAAAGACCGTATGTGCCATGGTCCAGCTGATGTGGTGATGTCAGGTCACAGGCTGGGGGTTGATGAACTCAGTGGTCTTTTCCAGCCTCAATAATTCTATGGTTCAGGAGGAGATCTGATTATGCAGTTTATAAGAAGTATAGCAGGAAAGAACATACTTCAGTGTAATAGGCTTGGAAGAACAGAATTTTTTCACCTCTGTATTGCAGAAGACTTTTTGGAACATATTTGAATAAGGCATTTATTGGTTTCATTTTAATGAGAAACTTGCATTCTGCTGTTGCCAGAAAGAGCTTCAGCTTTGCTTCCTGTATGCTGGTCTCGTTCTGCCACACTTGCTTCTCGGAGAAGTGTGCTGAGAATGAAGAATTCTGTGTTTTAGCAAGTCTTATGTCATCCTCTGGAGGGCATCTGAACTCTTTCTGAGTGAAAACGCCAAGCAGCAGGCATGGAAACACAAGCAAGCTGTATGTCGGTTCTCCTGTGTATGCTTTTAGATTAATGCCAAACCCTCTCAGAAACTTGCTCTCGTTTCAGTTCAGCTTGGTCTGTGCACCCATCTGAAAAGAATCCGCAGCCAAACTAAAGTTAATCTAGGTGTTATTAATCCACATCTCTGTGCACAATGATAGGTTTGTGATAACCCAAGACAGTTTATATCAACGGTTGCATAAAGCTAGTGCAAAGGAGGATGTCCACCTACTTCTTGCTTGTACCTGTGGCATATGGCATCGGCTGGAATATTTTTTTCTAACCCAGCTGACTTTACCTGCCTTTTTTCTGGATTAGTTTTCTTGCAGGTCCCTTATTGAATGGTAGAGACAAGTGTAACACAGAGCAGGGAGGGTGAAGGTAGATTGTTTTGCTCTTCTTAAGTGGCTTAACCCACAAGGTTCTCATGTATAGGTGTCCTGCAAAGCATCCAGGTTATCTACTGCGAGAGAAAAATTGATTTGTGCCCTTCAGACAGTCCCTAGCATCCATGTAAGTGGTAGAAGGTGACAGGCCAAGAACTAGCTTGTGACCTATTTGATCCAAATAGGTGACAGGAGGAGAATTGTTTGGGATAGCTGTTTCTTTGCTGTGTTCTCTGATGTTCCCTCTGTTGTTTGTATTTCACAGCTCCTGCTCTGGATGTAGACTGGCAGAACAACACTACTTTCGCCTCCTGCAGCACTGACATGTGCATTCATGTATGCAGACTCGGCTGTGATCGTCCAGTTAAAACCTTTCAAGGACACACAGTAAGTTTAAGAAGTCGTTAGTGATAAAGTCACGGCAGCATGTTACAATGCTGGAAAACGATGTGTTCGCAGGGTGTATTGGAGCACCAAAGGCATTACATCCCATTACTTCTCTAAAAACAAATTCCTTGAGAGTGATTCACTGCCTGTGAGAAAAGGTAGTATTCTAAATCACCAGAGAAGGCAAAACATGTAACTTAAACAGTGACACTAATTATATAGCATGAGGTGCAGACTGTGGGCTCATTAATTAATAAGAATTTGTATTCCACTGCTTTCATTTCCTTTAGTAAATGAGAACTATGAAAGGAGAGAACAGTTTACCTCCAGTCATTGTTCCATTTGAGCATCAATTTAATCTAAGAAGATCTGTTTAAGATGTTATTTCCCCACTCTGTCCCTGATAGTATTTAATGACTGTCAGAGGCTAGTTTTTCCAGCTTTCATTCATGAGGAAACTGCTGGCATGTACTGACCTGTAACATAGATATTATTTCCAGAACTTGCTGTCTCCCCACTGATGGAAAATAGTGCATTTGGAGATCTTTGTCTCCTCTGTTGTTGAAGGGATATTAAACGTGTATTTCATGACCTACATTCCTCCCAACAGACCGGTGCTTTTATGTCCTATAAAGTGCACCATTTGCATACAATCCAAATTTTACTTCAAATAGACGTACAGTTCCTTTTAATTGTAACTGGGACATGTGAAATGGATGAATTAAATTGTAAATATTTTCCAGGATTATTTTCACTGAAACCCTGAGCCTATTAATGTTTTTTAATCTCTCCCTTTTTATGAAATGCCTTTTTTCTCCATATGTGTAACCCTCAAAAAAAAACAATGCAGCAATGGGGAAACGCTAGGCTTAGTGCTAGAAAGGGCGATTGAGAAAGCAACGCACAGTTGGTATCCACTCATGGAATTCATTTACACATGTACCTCTCTTTAGACAGAGCAGCATTGTTTTAGAGCTGCAGTAAATATAATGCAGGACTTATAAAATCCACAGTGTTTTCTGCTGACAGTCTGTGTTTCTGGGTTCTACAGAATATCAACCAAAGAAATAGCTGAAGCTGAGAAAGAAATTACGGGTATCCTCCATCTCTCTGGTTTGAGGGTTTATTGAAATCCTAGCATATGAAAGAGGGTATGAGAGACTCAGTGCCAGAGCGTCTGTAAGACTGGCTGTGTGTGTTGGTCACAAACACAAAATGCCCCTCGGATAACCTGGTCAAGAGCAGAACCGGGGCTGCTTTTGTTCGCCGTTGCAGCAGCCAGGACTGCGAGCCGTGGCTGAACTTGTTGCTTGTGTAATCCCCGAGTGCCCTCTGCTGGGTGCCCGGAGCAGCTAACCAGACTAACGACTTCATAAACTCACTCTTCTTTCAGAACGAGGTTAATGCAATCAAATGGGACCCGTCCGGCATGCTACTAGCATCTTGCTCTGACGATATGACATTAAAGGTAATGATATACTTTGCATTCCCACTGTTCAAAAAGTAAAGACAGCGTTTCTGTTTGGTTTTTTAATCTCCCAAGTGCTGGTGTCATGTCACTTCAAACTCTGCATGAAGAACCATTTTATTTTTGAGCCATATGTCTGAAAGATTGAACACAGAGAAGCAGCCACTGGGACAACTGGGATGTCCTGTGCAAGTATGTGTTACTGACGTGTGCCACAGTCACCGATCGCTCATAGTTTAAATACACATGTATGTGTATACACACACCCGCTTGCCTGTCAGTAATAGCACGGTCCTTGTGCTCAGAAGCAGTCTAGTGGCTACACTTTGGAAGAATAGGAACATTCAGAGGTTTGTTTCCATTTGGGATTTTTTTTTCTGAAAACAATTTCATTGGAGTCTTCAAATTTCTAGTTTTTCTAGTAGAAACAACCGGTGCAACATACGTACTCAGAGCCCACCGGAAGTTTTAACTGCTCTCTGAAGATGCCTGTCTTTGTCCATTCACTCTACGAGAAGCCTAAGGCAGCTCTCCTGCTCATGAACACGCTGCAGTTCCGTGTGGAATGCATATGGTTCACACGCAGCACGAGCTGTTTTAGCAGCCCACCAGAACCATTGCGCTGTACCAGCACACTGGCCCTGCTGGTACAGGGCAAGTTTGGGCTACTGTCAAAAGTACATCTCTGCCAGAGTGAGTAGAGCACAGCCCTCCTACCGGAGTGTTGATTTGTGCTGGTTCCTTGAGCAAATCAAACAGCCCAGGAGACATCTGGTCTTGTGCATAGAATTGTGTCAATCATACAGTTTCCTGGTAGTGTAGTTGTATTAATTAAGGCTCATACCTCATTACTTCTCTGATTAATACAACTGAAGCAACAGGCATTTCTAGCATGCACACAACCTGTGTACAACAACTGAAGCTGAGAGAGCAGCAGAACCAAGTGAACATTATTGTTATGAGTATTTCTTCTTCAATAGTCTGACTTCTGCTCAGTTCTACTCTGTCTTTGCCACATAGCCTCTACGGTTTTCAGCACTCTGAATTCCAGATGTATTATTGCAGACTACTCACTGAACTGTAAATTACAGAACACAAGGCTCAAAGAGACTGAAAGGGCACTTTGTCTCTTATGCTGCCACAAAGCAATATTCTAGTAACAATTATTGCTCTGCCCAAGCATCCTGTGCCAGTGGTAGCACGTTTTGTTGGTACCCAGTTGTGTGCTGAGTTTTAAAAACAGCTGTGGCTCAGGGTTCTCAGTTCCCGTTCAAATTCATGACCACTGAATTTGGCACAAGAGCTAATGGTTTGCTCTCCCCAGCCTCACCTGTTCTTAAAAGCCTTCCATGATGGAGACTGTAAATCTTCTTCGTTCTTCTTCCTTTTCCTTTGGAATTTAGTCCTCTCTTTTTCTGGAGTTACTCATACTTTGCTACGACTTCTTGCATCGTGTTGCCTGTTAGCCATCAGACATGGTTGAGCTTTGGATAACATTTCCAAAAGCAGGCGCAGGTATGCACTCACAGTGCAAACTTAGAAGTGAGTGAAATCGTGACTACATTTTTGGTATCTCCGTGAACTGTCTAAATGTGAGTTATTTTCCCTGCTGTGAATTAGCTTCATCTTATTTTCTCGGGGAGATGAAGAAAAGATCTACTCAATTACCTGTCATCTTTGTCGAGCGCATTCTTTATCTCATGCTGAAGTACTTAGCCATGTAGCACTGCATAAATAGCCAGTCGTCTTCCATCACCCGAGCTGTTAAAAGCATGAGGAAAACAAATGGAGCTCAGGAGAAAAATGACTGTTTCACTGCACAAGAGAAAATTGCAAGGTTCTAAGTTACTAACACTTTCTTTTCTTTTTTGCAAATGACCTTTGTTGCAATGTGTGACAAACTTTAACTTCTCTAAATACAGCAGCTTAAGGTTTTGTGTGAAAATACAGTTACAGGCTGTGGGCACTAGAGTAACTATTTAGTTGTCTTCATCTATGAATAAATAAAGTTAAACATGGAACTTTTTCCCCTAACAGAGAAGATGTGACAAGCTGCCATGTTAATTCTGTTTGTGCATGTATGTTGAGATCTTAAATAAATTATGAGAACAACGTAGAACTGAACTAATTAATCTGGGGAAAGATCAGTAACATTGCTATTTTTCCCCCTTCATAATCACTCTGACTTAGATTTGGAGTATGAAGCAAGATACCTGTGTACATGATCTTCAGGCTCACAGCAAAGAGATCTATACTATCAAATGGAGTCCTACAGGACCAGGCACCAGCAACCCAAACTCCAACATCATGTTAGCAAGGTAACAAATATACCTCTTCCCACTGCCTGCCAAGAAGGGTCATCTTTCTGCCATGTGACCTACTGTGACCTGGCCATCAGTCTTTCTCCAGACAATTCCAGTAAAAACTATCTGTAAATCAGGTAGTAACTGCGGATAAATGAGGGGAATGGATACAAGGGGATACAAATACGTATTTGAGAACGAAGAAAATTTCAGTCATGTGGTTTTCTTAACTTTCTAGCTTTCTTGATAAAAGGATTGTAAATTGGCATCACACCTTCACATCCAGCATCCCCTAGTTACAGATGGAAGTGCTCAGTGAGTCAGATGGCAGACAGGTGGAGTGTGTTCCTGCCAAGGTCGTGCAGCTCACCTGGGCAGACATTAGCAAATTTTATAGCCTTGTAGGCTAACACAAAAGAGCTGGGATCATCTTTAAAATTCCAGTTGAAAATCTGTTCAGAATTCTTTGAGTTTAGGAGGTATGTGTGCTTGTAGAATGGCAATCGATGGTATTAGCGTGGAGTTACTACACGGTGTCTTCAGTTTGCCAAGCCGTTGTTTTAAAGCTGGATTTTATGTTACTCTTTAGTCTGGGATTGGACAGGGGAGAATTTAACCTCCTTATAGGTGTTCTTTTAATGTTGTTTGTAGTACCAGTCATTTCTTTCCTCTAAGCCCACAGTGTGGGATTTAGATAGGGTGTAGCAAAAAGCAGCCCTGAAACAAAGTGAAAGGAACCACAGTTCTCAAGAATTACAGAATGAGGATTCATTCTATAATGCAAATCCTTGGGGAATAAGGTCTCTCTGAAATCACGTATCCTATTGATGTCTGTGTATTTGACCTTCCTGAATAACAGCAGATAGAATCTCAAAAGGAGGGAACTTGGTCCTCTCAGGGCTGGTGGTCTGACGTTACATACAGCACACCTAGATAAACTCAGTGGGTCCTCATTCAAGAATGCAGTTCTGTAGCTGTAGTTCTTGTGATAAAAAGCATAAGTGTTGCAGGACATACTAGGTTTTCATTTTGAGACGTTCTCTCTTGCTTAGCCAAAGTAAAAAAACCCTGTGGTATTCTCCTAAAATGTTTACATCATCAAACTACAAATGTAGTAGCATCCCAATTAAAACATGCTTGTGTTTGAATGCTTCTTGCAGTGCTTCGTTTGATTCCACTGTGCGGCTGTGGGACGTTGACCGAGGAGTCTGCATCCATACGTTAACAAAACATCAAGAGCCTGTCTACAGTGTAGCTTTTAGTCCTGATGGAAAATACCTAGCCAGCGGGTCCTTTGACAAATGTGTCCATATATGGAATACTCAGGTACTGTTTTGCTTCACATCTAGCTTAGGTGACACATGCATAGCAAAAGCTTGAAGATAAAGGTACCTGGATGGCATACGACCTGCCAGCCAAGGTGAACCTGATTGTATTGGCTGATTTAAATCCCAGCACGGCAGCTGAGTCACTCGGGTGGAGTGAGGTGACTGTCCACAACACTTCTGTTGAGGTTTGTTTGTTATGCTGCAACACCTGGCACACATGGAAAAGGGTGCTTTGTGCCATCGGCTTTGTGAAGTGAAGGTGTGGATTGATTCTTAGAAATAGATGGTTTCATATAGTTCTGTTTAGTTCAGCTGTGAGTCTGATGCACCTGGCTTACGGCTGGTGAAAAGGGGATGACAGATGCAAACAGTGTGTGGGCTGGGGATATTATGGAGAGAAATGGGATGTCATAGTTCCACTGATCTGATTCTGCTTACTGCTGTCTCAGCCCAAATTAACAACAAACTTCAGAAAAGACCACCTCAACCCATCTGCCCAGGTCTTTACTGTTACAGACTTGACAAAAGAGGTGCCTAAGAGTCTACTGTAAATTGCTTCCTGGAGGAGCCTCTTTCTCTTCATCATCAAAGACCAGTGTTCAAACTACAGCACCTTATGGAGATGACCATAGCTGGGTGATTACAATAGCTCACCCTTGCCACCACCCATAGAAAGAGAAGGGCTACTTGTGCATCAGCTGACTGCATGCTGTTTTGCTTTGCAGAGTGGAACTCTAGTACATAGCTACCGAGGCACCGGGGGCATCTTTGAAGTCTGCTGGAATGCTAGAGGAGACAAAGTGGGAGCAAGCGCATCAGACGGATCGGTAAGGAGCTTTACACATTGTAAATGTTGGGTGGGGATTTCTCTTCTGCATACTGTCAGTGAAAGCCATGCATGCCATGTCACCTCCTGTGAGCAGAGCTGAGGGTGTCTTCATCTCAAAACATAAATAAGTAGCTCTGGGTAGTGTGTTAAAATGCCTCTGCTTTGAAGGGTTTTCAATGCTAGATGTTGTTCCTATTGGAGCTACAGAATACTTGTGAAATGGGTGAATATTGCTGAAGGTACGAGTGGCTTTTAAATGCCTATTTGACTGGGGATAAGAGCAACAGTAGAGGTGTTTCTGTCATTATTTATCTCAACTCTAAGGAAAGTCAGGTCACAGCAGTCAGCTCTCTTAATGAGCAGTTGTCCTGGAGCTTTACAAATTTCATCCTACAGAATTTTACTCTTGAGTAGTAGCTAAAGGAGGAAATTTCCAGCGTGATGCTCAAAGAATTCATCATGTGGGAAAGGAGAAATATTGCCGTAGAGATGGTTTATTCATTACCGGGTTTTGCTGTTAATGTTACACTTAAAAACGTTCAGTTGTAGCATGACCAACTGGTGGGGGAGGCACAGGTATTGTGACACATTCTGCACCTCTCTGAAATAGCTCTGCACGGCTGGTGGGCATAACTACTTCAGAGCAGTATTTCTCAACTGGTTTTAACAAAAGAGTACACACAAAATCATTGAGGCTGGAAAAGACCTCTAAGATCATCAAGTCCAGCCTATGACCTAACATCACCACCTCACACCTGCAACATCACTCAGTTGCCTAAACTTAGTTGTGCCATTTCAGATAGTGCCTTGTCCAGCTTCCGAAAGCTGCTCCAAATGGACACGTTTCCACTCTAGGTTCTTTGTCCTGCCCACCAGGCCCACGTCTATTTTGGGTGTATTTTGGAAATGCAAGTGGGACACTATATTTAGGCATCTAAAGAGAGCCCATAGTCTTGCCTGTTTGTTAACCCACTGAAAGTCCAGCTAAATGTTAAACAGGTCTTTCACTGGGTTTTCTCCCTCATTGTTTGTTCCACACGCTTGTGTGAATCGACAGGTACTTGAAACGGGGTGGTTGGAGTTGAGGAGTTGACCATACAACTTCACTATTCACTGATCCACCTGTGAATAGTAAGGGCCATGTGTGAATAGAACTTGGGCATCACCTTCAGAAGTGTGTCTTAATGCTGAGTCTTTTCTCTCCAGGTTTGTGTTCTAGATCTGCGGAAGTAAAAGTGAAACAAACGTTTTAGAAGAAATTTCAAATGGACCAGCAGTGAATGTGTGGGGAGAAGCACTCTTCAAAACTATTCTTAACAGCTCCAGAACTGTACGAACTTGAACAAAGTTAGAGTGTACCGTGAAACCAACTCTCCCTGGCCACAGGTGTCTAGTATTTTGTTCGTAACCTTCATCAAGGAGTAAAAACGCAGTCACTTCAGAGGGGGAGGGAATGGTTTCCACCTGGAACATTCAGCCTTGGAAGCATGAAGCCACCAGCTAGGCGTTGCACTGTTTGGTTTGCATCTGAGAACTTGCTCTGATGGCTGGGAAAAAATAAAAAAGCTGTGCCAAAAAAATTAATAAAAACACACACAAAAAAGAAAAATGCTGTGATAAACCAAAAGGGAAAGAAATTCCTCCTCCATGCGGTGTTGTATTTTTTCCTTCCAATTTGGACACTACAGTTGCTCTCCCAAAGGACGTTCAAAGACCAGTTTGTACTGATGAAATGCTCAACTTTGTAATCACAACACTTTCTATTTTCTAGACTACTTTTTTTGTTCAGTGGTTTTTCTATCAGCTGGAATATTACAGTCTGGAGGATCCCAGGCTTAGGATGAAACTTTTGTTTTCCTTTTATTTCTCCCTTCCACTCCCTGCTTCTCCTTCCTTTGTTTCCTCCTCTTTCTTCTTACCTTTTATGTTTCTTTCTCCCCTGTACGCCCATAGTAGATGCAGCCAGGTGGACATGACAATGAAAATTTTTGACAGACTGCTTCTCCTCTCTCCTCTCTCTTCCTTTTCCTTTCTTTCTCTCCGTTTGAAAGAAAAGAAAATCCTCCATGCTTCAGATCTTAGCGTCTCAAGGGCACTTTCAGCAAATTGTGTAATAAGTGCTTTATATAAGAATGCAGTGCTGGGGAAGATTTTTACAGGAGAAAGATGACTTTTAACAGAAAGAACCCAGTGTATTTTTGGAAAAAAAATATTTTTTATGTTGAACAGTTTTAAAAGCCTAAAACGGCCACCAAATGTAGACCGGTTGTGTAATTCAAGCAAAGAGAATGACACAGAGTCCAAGGAACGTGAAAGGTGCAGTATCCTTTCTCTTCTCTCTCAGAAAGTGCATAATGAAAACCACCATTTGATACAGGAAATGCCAGTCATTCGCTAGAAGTCCCCTTCCAGCAGCCAGCCAGCTCCGTAGTCTCATTTCTACCTTGTGGCTGTTTGATGATGTACACCTTTTGAGAGGGACTCCTGTGCTTGAGACTCAGAATACAGCGCTCATCTTCTCGAGTCCATGTTTCTAATTCATCCTCAGTAACGAACTGAAAACGCTTGTTTGTCTTCTTCCCTCTGGAGGTGGTTGAGATTTCATCCAAACCATGAGTTTAGCTGCCGCTGGCCTTGCTGAGCTGTGCTGTCCTCTGCTAGTCATCCCACTCAGCTGTTTCTATTCCAGTAAGTCTGTGGGATTTTACCACCGGCCTAAGGAGATTGCCTCAGCCACGATCTGCATCTGTCACCATGAAGAATGGATTCTTGCCAAGCTCCTGGCTGTCTATGGTCAGCACCCCCTCGAAGCAAACTCTTCCATTGCGTCTGGCAGTTTTGTGATGCTGCTGTCACCCTCAGCCATGTGTGTGCTACAGAGAAAACTGCGTCTGCACTTGATGTCTCTCTGTCTGCCCAGGAAGGTTTAGCCTGGAAGTATCTTCCATCCAGTGCTCAGAAGACAGCACAGAGCTTGCCGTTGCGTGAGGACATGTTAAAAGCTGTGTAGACTCTGTCCCAGCAGACCTACCGCTAACAGTGGAGGAAGCGGTGAGAACGAGCACGATGACTTCCAAAGCATCACCTCGCCACGTGGACAGCATTTCACTACTGCAAGCTGGATGTGAGCACGGATGCTGCTGAAGACTGCATTACTCTTAAAAGCGATGAAAACTAAGGAGGGTGCCTTGGCAGAGCTTACTGAAAGCACTCTAAACTGTCAGGTGCCCTTGAGGCAGTGGTAGACATTATTTAGCAGATTCTAAGAACTGGCTGGGTCAGACAGGTGTCCTCTCTAGCCCACAGGCTGGGCTGGGATTTGCAAGAGAGAATAAAACGAGCAACAACCTTATCACTGTGTAGCACCCTCCTGCCCGCAGTCACTGTTTCTGTGACTCAGGATCTTCCCTTTGACCATGGCTGCTGATTTGATCTGAGCAAAACCCAAGCGAGCCCTAGTGCTGGTGTCAGACCTGCCAAGCGTTCAGGCCATCCAAGCATTACTTCTGGTGTTCAGTCCAGTTTTCTGTTCCCAGTCCATGTAGGCAGACACGTGACAGTTTTGCACTGATCTGTAATAACCACAGGTACCTCCTGCTTCAAAAACAGAGAAGGACTCGTGCAAAGAGGACTTGAATTTGAATACTAAGGTCTGGCGTGGTTCCATGAAGCACAGTTGGCTCGATTGGTTTTGCTTGCAGTGGTTGCTCATACACGGTTAACTCCCCGAGCCGCTTTTGAGTGGCGTTTCTGAGAGTGATAGGCAGAAGCTGCTGGAGCAGAGGGCAGTGTGGATTGGACCCTGGCCTTGCTGCTGCCCCTTGAGTGATGCCTCAATAGGCCAAACCTCAGGATTCAGAGGTCAGGTTGCTTAACCTGAGTTCAGCACCACTGCATGTTTGGCTGGCTACACATTGTTCCACGGCTGCTCTCACGTTACCGGCTGTAGAGAACTTGGCAGTGTCCGTCATCCCTGTTTCTTCTTCTTTTTTTGTCTTTCTCAATTGCCACAGCACCACCTTTCCTCTGGCCACCTACATGGAGCAAAGAAGCCAAGAGAAACAACATTTGAAAATGAGTTGGTTTGCAAAGGCTGCTTGTGAGAGGGTCTGCTGGTCCAAGGAGGTTTCTGTAGAGACCTTGAGATTTGAGAGCAGCGTATGTGAGAAGCTAAGAAGATTCACCTTCCTTCCCCTCTCCAGGATGCTGAAGACCAGGAAATCCTCAAAGATACTGTAGTAGATAGTTTTCAGCTGGAAGGAGGGCAGCTATTAAGGAAGGTAGAAGATAGAGTTGCAAAGGTTTCTCCTAGCCTAAGGAGCTGGTTTCTTTAGGAGGTGGGCGATGGACATAGAGGCTTTTCCAGGCTCAGAGTGGACACTTAGATGTCCAGCTTAGAGCTGCAGAACTGTCTTGTGGGACCTCTCACTGTCCTCCAGTGCTGCTGCTGGCAGGGCAGTGCCGCAGCTCCTCTGCAACAGACCAGAATGACGTAGCAGGATGGGGGACTTGGGCTTTTTCATCCAATGCTTTTTAATAGTTTTGTTGATAGTACTCTGTAACAGAAGAGAAATTGAAAACCCCATGTGACCAAACAGGATTGCGAAACCATCGAGACGCTTGCTGGATTTTTATCATTGCTGGCTGTCTGGAACTGGCCTTGATGTCAAAAGCCACTCATTCCTCTGCATTAGAAGGATACTGAATCTTTTATGTAGAAAACACTGGGTCCCTTATGGGGCACTGAAGGGCCTGACTTACAGGGTTATACACACATTAACCCCATGCTACATCTTAGAAATTTTCTTTTAATTTGTTTTAAAAAAAAAAAAAGATAAAAATAGCTAATTTTAGAGCCAAGTGAAGTGCACTTTGTCAAATGTAAGGGTCTGCTTTGTTTCTGGGTTTCTTTTTCTTTTTCCCTTTTTAATTTTTCCTCCTTTTTTTCCTCCTTTTGCCTTTTTAAAAGATGTGGTTCTTTGTCAATTGCAGAAATGTTCTTTCAGCCACTCACTGAAATCCTGAATTCTGGCTTCTGCAGTTTTTATTGTCTGTGTCAGACTTGCAGCCAGACTTGGTTCTCGTTTCAGCATTTCCCAGGTTCTGTTGAAACAACATCACCCCTTTTTGTTTCTCCCCCACCCACACTTTCTTCAAATTCACCTTGTGTATTGTAGCTCATTTGTTTTAAGGAGAGAATCAACAGATCATATTCAGTGTCTTGAATAAATTGCTATATTTTGATATTAGAGAACTCTGTGCGTGTTGTTCCTTATTCTTTTCTCGCTATTTTGCATCCTCTGCTTGCGAGCTGGGGGTGGGTGGTGTCACAACCTCAAGGGTAAATAAGGATCCTGACCATGGGATTGTAGGATTTTGTAAAACAGAAGGGCACGGAGGCCTTATCCCATCATTTTGTCTATTATAAGTTCCCACAAATAGCGCACAAATGACCGTTGACAGGTGTACCTGTGATTAAGAGAGGAACTGTGGGTGTCACGCTATTCTGATACCAAAGTATTGTCCACAAGCAACAGTACAGCAACAGTTAGTCATACAGCAGCAATTCACTGCAGCAACAATCAATGACAGCAGCACCCAGTAACAGAAACAGAATGTATTGGGTTGGGAGGGACCTTTAGAGGTCATCTAGTCCAGTGCCCTGCAGTGAACTCCAACATCTCCAGTTAGATCAGGTTGCTCAGAGCCCCATCCATCTTGATCTTGATTGTCTCCAAGGAGCCTCTGCCACATCTCTGGGTAACCTGTTCCTAAGCCTTACCTCTGGTAGTTTAAAACCATCACCTCCTGTCCTGTCGCAACTGATCTTGCTGAAAATCCTGTGCCCATCTTTCTTACAGGCCTCCCCTTGATGCAGTGAAAGTGTAATAATGCTTCCCCTGAGCCTTCTCCAGGTTGACAAACCCAAGCTGCCTCAGCCTTTCTTCACAGAAGTGTTCCAGCCCTCTGATGATCTTCGTGGCCCTCCTCTGGAACCGCTTCAGTAGGTTAAAGTCTTTCTTGTGTTGAGGACCCCAGAGCTGGATGCAGCACACTCGGTGGGATCTCACCAGAGGGAGGACCATCTCCCTCTGTGCTGCCCTAACAAACTGCATGTTCAGGACACAATTTCCAAAAGCCCTCAGAGGGCTTTGTACTCGGATCAAGCACAGACTTGGGCTATCACATCACCTTGTTTCTCCGTGTTTACAGACTTAAAGCGTACGTGAGGATTGTTACACAACATCTGGAGAGAACCTAGTGCTAGAAAAACTGTTGATGAGTGGCTGCGTCATCAATTACTAAAAGTTGTTAGAGCCCGTTGATGCCACTGGTCTCTGCTCATCATTTAGGTACCGTTAAATCCGTGAGCAGGACAAATAGGCTTGTACGGCCCTCACAAGACTAGGAACCACCAGCAGTCCTTGTCATAGCTTCTCCAAATGAAGAGTATGAGAGCTAAGACCCTAGTGGGTCTGGGGCTTTAACAGGTAGCACTTAAGAAAAGCTTTCAGCTTACCTACTCCTTAAATCCCTGCTGTGAGCTGGTCCTGTTGTTAGACACAGACAAGCCTCAGGGAATTGTGTGTCTGTCAAACGAAAACTGGGGGTTTCCTTGAAGCTGTAAATATTTACTTGCCCTGTAAGCTGGTTGACAACTAACACTGGAAGCTCCAGGCGGTCCTGAGCGCTTGCTCCTGCCCACATTCCATACAGACATTTGTTAGAGCTGTTCTGGGGAGATGGAGCACAACTGTTTAAACCGCTTGTTTCCCTGCTGTCTGTCTTTGTATCATTCCCTGTCAAGGGCAGGTCAGCTTCACACATTAAGAGCCATTTCATATCCAAGCTCCATGGTACAGAATGTAACTTCTGAAGCTTTGAAGTCTATTTAAGTGAAGAAATTACTCACTTGGCAAGGAGTTTATTATCCTTGCTGACTCCCAACAGGAAGGAAGATCTTTGCTTCCTTAGAGAGAGGGGTTTTTTTTGTTTCCTTTTAAATATATTCACAAAACCAGAGAACACAAAGCCTGATGACCACAGGAAAGCAGCTATATCCTCCTTTTCTGCTGCACTCTAATATCGTCTGCCTTCTCAGAACAAGCCTTGGCTTCATGTGAATCATTAGTATCTGTCTCAATACCAAAGGTCAAGAAAATACTCATCTCTTTTCAAATCCTTCCTATTAAACACTGGGACAAAGTTATCTTCCTCCTCTTGCAGGGTGATTCAGCAGAGCAAGACATGCACAACACAGACGATCGGGTTTAGTTGTGAAATGCTCCTTCCTGCAGTTCCAAACCCGACAATGACCCCAGCTCAAGGATTGTCCCAGCTTCTGGAAGTTGGTGGTGTCAAGTGAGCATCACACCCTATGTCCCCTCCCTAATTTTTTGAGGGAGCAACAGAAAGATCAAACTCTTAGAAAGGTTTCTAAGACTTTTTGCAGTCCTCACAGCCCTGGTGTCCTGCCACAGGTGATGTCAAGTACCTGCAGAGTACTGCCTGTCCTCGAGGGCACTCGGGGGGGACAGACTCCTGGGAATAGCAGAAGTATTACGGCAAACGTCCTAATCGCGATGGTGTTGCCATCTTTTAAGTCCTGGACAACAGCTGCTTGTCAGCTTCCTTCCCAGAGGCTAGTGGGGGGAGAACAGTGAGACATTCCTGTGCAGTCTGATCATCCACACATCCACCTTCCTCCACAGAGGATGACACAGGCAGAGAGCCTGTGATGCAGTCAGCCCACACAGATCCTTTTTTTTTTCATATCCACATTAAAGGTCCAGGGCTCAGGACTTGATCAAGAAATACAGGTCAAAGCAGTTAGAAAGAAAGAAGCAATCCTTTATAATCTGTGGGCTTGCAGATTGACGTTTCTGCTTGGGCCTGCCTCAGCACAGAGACACTGCTGAACACTGGAGCAGGTTCGATGAAGATGTTGTCACAAACAAGAAAGATTAAGCTCTAACAGAAAAGCCTGGCTCTCCTAGATAGAGCGGTTACAAAACTCTGCTGGTACGAAAATACGGGCTGAACTCTGTGCCAGAGTCTGCCCAAGATCAACAGACCCAGGAGTTCTCCTCCAGGTGCAGATTTGAAGGTAGAAGCTGTTGGTATGAGAAAACCAGCATCTCATTGCTGCAAAAGTTCCACCAACCCCCC
Source organism: Upupa epops (assembly GCA_013397515.1). NCBI lineage: Eukaryota > Metazoa > Chordata > Aves > Bucerotiformes > Upupidae > Upupa > Upupa epops. The sequence continues at coordinate 80,707 of VZRI01002775.1, forward strand.
CTGAGGCTGGGGAAACAAATAGAAGTGCAACCACGTGCACCAGTGAGGACCCCTTGCCAGCAAAACCTCTCATTCCTAACAGTACAGACCCGCACATTCCCGCCTGTTCTTTGCTTCTGCAGGGTGAGCAGAGACTACCAGTGACAGGCGGGGAGACAGGGACTACTCCATGTGAAGAACAAAGGTGAGAACTCCCACAGCTTCCCCACCAACGCTTGCATAGAATTTACTATTCAAAAAAATCCCAAACCATCAACTCCCTGATCCGCTTTTTGAGTCAGTGGGAGCTGAATTCACAGCAGCTCCAGCATCACTGCTTGGTCACTCATTCCCATCCGTTCTGAGTACAAACGGATCCTCCTGCAGCAGAAAGATGAGTTGATCAGCTCCCAGAATGGAATTTATTTCAGAGGCTAGAGAACATCTGCTCTATTCTAACCCAGTTCATTGACACTGTCTTTCTTCTCGTAACGTCCTAGATGTCTTGGGCTGGGGAAGCCCAAGGGCCGGCAAGCGTTTTGTGTCTCCATATTTTTCTGAGACGGATTTCCTCCCTGGACTTGCTTCTCCCGAGCAAATTTCCTACAGTAGCCTCTTGGAGGCCCATTTAATGGATTATTTCTTGAGTTAGTTGAAATCAAACAGAACCTCCAAGCACACCCCTGTCCCTGGAAACAGCCCTGAGAAGACCAAGCAATGATAATTTAATGAGAAAATGGTGCTGGAGCTGCTGCTGCTGCTTTTGAAGGCTACTTGGGGGCAATAATGGATGGCCTGTTGACATTTTATTTTGATGAAATATAAGTTGTGGTGGATAGAAGATTTGTTTATCATTTCAGTACTATCTTCTGCAGAGCTTGGTGGTCGTGAGTTTCAATAAAAGGCTTTGACATTTCACAGAATCACCGCTGATAGGGATTGGAAAGGACCTTGCAAGGCTGTCTAGTCCAACCTCCCTGCCAGAGCAGAATCACCTAGATTAGATCACACAGGAACGCATCCCGGTGGGTTTTGAGTGTCTCCAGAGAAGGAGACTCCACAGCCTCTCTGGGCAGCCTGTTGCAGTGCTCTGTCACTGTCATGTTAAACAACTTTTCCCTTCCATTGGGAGGAGAATCACCAAAAAAAGTTAACGAAAAAATAAGGAAAGCTTAGTGACTGTCATGTAACACTCTGAATTTGTAATGTTAAAACCTAAGGAGTTCCTGTGTGTGTGTGCACTGACATAGGGGATGCTTGTGTGCTTCTGCCTCTGTACAGAATCATTAGGGATNCCCTTGTCCTATCACCAGATGACCTTGAGCAGAGCCTGGCTCCATCCTCCTGACACCCACCCCTCACAGATTTATAGACATGAATCAGGTGACCCCCTCAGCTTCCTCTTCTCCAAGCTCAAGAGACCCAGCTCCCTCAGCCTTTCCTCACAAGGGAGCTGTTCTACTTCCTTCATCATCTTTGTTGCTCTACACTGGACACCCTGCAGCAGCTCTGTCCCCTTCTGGAACTGAGGGGTCCAGTACTTAGCAGTTTCTTTCAGAAGTGGCTACAGGAGCAGGACAAGAGGCAGCCCCACATTTCACAGGCATGACTGATAAGATGAACTCATTAATTGGGATCTACAACGTGTTCTTAAAATAAACTACAACAGTCCCTACCGCTTCTGCCTCCAGTAATGTCTCAGGGAAACTGACACCAGTCTGAGCAGCCATGAAGAAAACCACTTTCAAAAGTTTCACTGCGCTGTAGCTGGCTGCTCCGCTGACAGACAGCACCTCAGAGCCCAGGTGGGAGCTCAGAGCACAGGGCCCTTGGGCTCTCCCTGTAAAAACAGATGCTGCCACAGTGGAGCAAGGGGTCTCCTGCCACCAGGCTGTAAGGTCAGCATTGCTGGCATTTTTCCCTTCCTTCTGTCCCAGTCAGTCACCAGTTTGATTAGCGCAGTGGAGGGGCTCCATGAGGCAGCAGTGGCTTCAAGACAGGAGCAGCAGCACCACGGCAGTTTGCATGTCCCACCACCCGGCTCCCTGCGGGAGGACAGATCCTCAGATCCTTACGCTGCCTCTGCCTCTTCAGCTTTCCCCAGGTCTCCAGTTACTCAGCATCAGCCTCACTGCCAGTTAAGTCACAGAGCTCACTAGCATCTGACCCCAGCAAACAAAGCAGAAAGGCTCCTACTACTTTTAAACATCTTTGCTGAAAAGCCTTTTGTCTTTAGCAAAGTGCAGTTGGTTAATTTGGATGTGATTTTTCCTCATTTAAAATTCAAACGTGGTGTGGAAGGAATCCGGGGGTACCAGCTTTCAGACTGTAAAATCCCTCCTTATCTGGCCCCACCACAGGGCTCTGGGTCAGTTTGCATTCCTAGGGGATAGCTGCCTGCCTGACGGGCGCTGGCAGAGCTGGGTTGTTACCGGGAGCACTTAGCCTGGCTGGGGGAATGCCTGATCCTTGGCAATCCCATCGGGTGCCTTAAGGAAAGGTCTGGAGAGAAGAGAAGAATGCCCTGCTCCCTGTCACATGGAGCCACATGACTAGGGGCAGAGCTGGAGGACAGATGCCGTTTCACTGCTGTGGTGCTCAGTCGAGTGCTGAAACCTAAGGAGAGAGTCGCCTTCTTCTTCCCCTCAAGGAAATTTGGCAGATGCTATCATGGACCTCCAGTGGTGATGAATGGTTGCCAGTGTTTCCATGCGGCCCTAAGCCTTGCTGTCCTCCGAGAGAGGAGGATGCTGCAAGAACACGCAGACCACACAGCTGGTTTCTTAGGATGTGCAGTCCCACCCCCCACGCTGATTGTAAATCTACCTGGAATAAGGTTCTAAAAGAGGTCAGGTTTGGCTGCACCGACCTTCGCTCCGTGCCTGCAAACCCCCTTCTGTGGGAGTGAACCTGCAGTCCTTCTCTCTTTTAGCAGAGGCTTCTCTCAGTCTCTCGGTGGCAGAGTACACAGGATCTTTGCCAGCCCCTTGGGGAAAAGCCAACGCGGCACCGGTTACGTGCAGCCACCCCTCTAATGGGAGTAGGTTCTTCGGGGTCTCATCCGAGGGCTTTCCACAGGCCTTATGCAGAGCCTTTCTTCCTCTCCCCTGTGGTCAGGCACCAAGGGAGATAGAGGGTTAAGAGCTCACCTCTGTCTGGCATCTTCAAAGGNAGCCAGGCTTTTGTGTTCCACCCTTCGGTGGCAGGGGGTTGAGAGCTATTGCTCACCCTGGGGGGTGGGGGGAGCTCTCTCCTAGGGGAGTTCCCTGTCTCTCAAGACGTGTCACAGCACAAACAGGAGAAAGACGAAGATGGAGAAGACAAAGAAAGGATGAAGAAGCAGGAAGTACCTTCCCTTTATGGACTCTGTCCCTAAAGAACACTGGTTCTTCCAACAGATGTTGGGGTGTTTGAGGACTCCCATGAGGACCAAGGCTTGTGAATGCAAACCTACTCCTCTCTGTTTGTAAAGAGGAGCCTAATCCACTTGGGTCTTCCTGGTCTCCCTCTCTAAGCAAACCCTTGAACATTCAGAGAAATGAACTCGTTAGGAGACTGTTAGAGTAAAGGAAAGTTATTAATGGAAAGTAAAGAGAGGCCTCTGCTCAGTTTCTATCTCCTCCCCCCCTTTTTTTTCCTCTCCCAGGGTGGGTACATGGCACTGACTGACAACACTGCCAGGACACTGATCTTCTCAGAGAAAGATATAGAGGGGAAATTAATTGTCTTTCATTGGGTCAGGGCGCTCTCACAACAAAGACCAGAAGAAGAGTCCTTCTACAGACGGCAGAGGTGGCCTCCCCTTGCCCCCCTTGCGTTTGCCCAAATGTGTGGGACAGCAAGGACCTGCCGGGCTGTGAACTCGTGGGGCTCAATCCACAGAAAGGACCAGCGGGCACAGCTATGTTTTGGTGAGTGCTGTGCAACTGAAAGAAAGCCCCGAGGAGATGTTTTGCTGTCAGTGATATCCTTAGAGCTAAGGTTGAAAGGCCAAAGCGATGGGTGGAGGAGCCCAGCACCACAGCCAGCAGGGCTGTGTGGATTGGGTCAAACACAACACAACAAAAGCATCGGTGAGACCAAAAGATGGCATCCACGTGTAGAACCCCCCCGCGTTTCTGGTTGACATGGAAGTGTTTATGCCTCGGAAGTGGAAAGCTGAGCTCTGCAGTTCGGTTTGAATATCTTCAGGCATTTTTTGAGGTGTGGAAATACCCAGCTTCGCAGTGTTTCACAGAGAGATTATTCCATGAAGTGGTTAGTGAATTACAAAAGACCTTGACAGGCTCCTTCAGCGCCTCATACATCAAGCGAGCCCTAACTAGGTACTGCGGGATAAGGGAGGATCAGGCCAATCATATTTATTGGAGCATTAGTTATCAGGGTGGCTCACAATGACAGGCTTGACTCTGCTGTGTCATTAGCTCCGTTGGCTCCTCCATTCATCTCAACTCTTTTCACTTGAGTCCATTTTACAAGCAGAAGGAGACATGAAAATCGTGTTAAGGAGCCACTGGGAAAACCTCTCTGTTCATCCCCTGTGTCACAGTAGGTTCCTTTCCTGCCCGAATGACCGGCACTACCCTCAGCCTCAGCAAAAGCTATGATCTAGCTGGGTGCTTGGACTGATACAAACCAATCAGTGGAGTCAGAGCTCACGCGTGGCTGAGTGTGAGCCAGGAGCTGTGTGGTGTGATGAAAGCAACATAAATTTATAGGGTGCAGGAACGCCAGTTCGGGGTGGTGTTGGCCCCAAGCATGCTAACTGATCTTCATATGGACTAGGGGTGACCAGAGAGACTTCCCAGCAGGGATTTTCTTATAGAGTGAGGAAAGATACTTCAGAGTGAAAGCGTCCTCCCCTTACTCACTGCAAACAGAATCAGTGTCCGATGAAGGTGAAACGAACAATTCTGCTGAAATAAAAGCATCCTATGGTCTTCAGAGAGATGTTTTCTGAGCAGCTTCCAAATAAGGTTAAGATTCTGCAGACACAAAATCTGAGCCCCAGGAAGCTGCCAGAGTCCATTCAGTCAGAACAATCGACTGTTTATTTCAGTCCCCGGGAAACATTGTGCGATCTGCTGCTGCTTGAGCCTTTGCTGGGCACTGTGTAGTATTTTATAGCTCATTAGCAGAGATGTAGAGAAGTAGTCGGGTCCCCAGCAGACACTAGGTCTCTGAGCAGCACGGAGTTTTTCCTATTCACAGAAAACTGTCTGTGGGAAGAGTGCAGCTTTGGCACAGGAAGCTCTACAGCTCTGGTTTACATCCATGTTTCCCTTTTGTTCGGTTCAACAGGTTAAAGACCTGGTGGCTACGCACGGGGAAGTCTCTGTTGCAACAGGCAACGTACGGTTAAAAAGAGCTTCGGTTGTTACAGTGCTGGTGGGAATCCAGCTTTACCTTGGTGGGGGATCAAAACCCTTGGTCATCTGGTGATGCTGTATTGGCCTCTCTGAAAATGGTCTGCAGTCTTAATTCAGCTCCCAACACACAGGTGTCCCTTTAGTGGGATCCACGCCGGGGGGAAGCCCTGGGAGTGCCTGGGCCTCGTGGCTGTTTCCCATACCCTGGTCCTAGGCGCTCAGCTCCAAGTGGCCCCACTGGAGCAGGGGTCTGACTCAAATGGGCTTTTTCCCCTCTACTAAAAGCCTCTTGCAATCTGGGCTCTCACTCTCAACGCTGTTAGGGCTTTTGGTCAGGTGTGGCAGAAGTCTCAGACCAGCCAGCAGTGGCAGAGGGCTCTGGCCAACAATTAGACCAGGCTTCTGCACAGCTCACAGCAAATCCTAAGGAATATAAACTGACTGCCTGGGAAGAGAGATCTATATTCGTCCATGGATTTGACTGTGCTCCCTATTCTTCTCTCAGTAAAACTGCATCTTCTTCAGCTGCCGGCTCCAGTGTCCACACAAAGGCTCCTCATGCATGCTCCTGAAAGGATGAGTGACTCAGGCATCATCTGACTTGCCTTAAAAATTACATTAGCTCCCATGTGGTTTCGTGATTTCCATCTGGCACTCCTGTAAGCTTCAGAAAACTGGAAATAAAAACAAATGTAGAAGATCAGATAGATTTTCATCATGAATAGACAAGGGCAACTTCTGAATTAGTCTACAAGTCCAGTCCTGTTACTCAGGGGCTGGAGGGCAGCGCGTGGAATCACATGCAGCGTTTCATTTTCATGTGTATATGATGTACCAGACCAGAGGAAGGGCTAGAGGTGCTCAGACATATGGTGGATGTCATAAACGCAGAGCTCTGGTATGCAAGAAGTCTGCCTAGTGAAGTAGTTTATTATTACACCAGTGCTCATGTTTCAGTTTTGCAATTAGCCTGAACGTCTGGCCACATAAAGTCATAATTAGTTGTAGGAGATGGTCAGGTCGAATACAGTGCCCTACATCCTCTTCCACCAACCCAGAACGGCTATGAGCCTTCACGGAAGCAGCACAGGAAATGAGAAGACACTTCTTGTGGAAGTTTTTCATTTTATCTTTGTTAAGTGTTGGTGAAGTCAGAGAACACTACAGCGTATGGTGGAGTTTGATAAGCTGGCTGGGAGGTGAGGAGGATGCTCAACAGGGGCGATTCTGCTGCACTGCCCGCTGTGTGGAGATAAACTTTTTATGAGATTCCACCGCAGCAATTTTACTCCAGCACAAGGACTCAGCTATTTTTAAGGTACATGTTTTCACTTTCCATAAATTCAGAAGGGGCCTCCTGTGCTCTAACATGCACAAACTAAAACAGGCTACAGTGGACAGCTGTCGTCCTCTCAAAACTGCACTTTAGCCACACATATTTAGATGGACAATATCTGACCTTGTTCCACATTTACTTCTCTAAGTCACACCTTGTTTTTCCAGAGAAACAAAATTCCTGCCCACAAACTGAAGAGCTGTGACTGTGGAAGTGTGTCCCCATCCCTGGAGGTGTTAAGGACAGACTGGATGTGGCACTTAGTGCCCTGGTCTAGCTGCTGTGGTGATGTCTGGGCTGGATGAGCTCAGTGGTCTTTTCCAGCCTCAATAATTCTGTGATTCCTACACACCTAGGAGGAAGACCATAGCTTCTGACTGCAGCTGGCAGCTTCAGTATTGACAAGATGTGTCCCTCGTTGACCCAGGGCATGTTCAAAACACACACCCTAAAATGAATATTCAAGCTGGAGAGATTCATGAGAGCAGCCTGCCAGAACGCCGCTAAAAATAAGGGTGGCTGAAGCGGTCATGGGCTGGAAATCCAAGTGCTGGAATTAACACGCTGTGACATCTATGAAGATAGGAATTGTCATGGAAATGAAAACGAGGATGTTTTCCTATGTGCTGATAAACACTGAGATCCTCTCAGCAGAGAGATGCTCTTAAGAAGGCAGTGTTTAAGCTGTTGTCACAGCTGGTGTTAGAGTTGTACTGTCCAAGAGCTGGTGCCTATAGCGTGTCCTTGCTGACTCTTGGGGCACACAGTCATTCACACCCAAAAGAAGCAGCCTGTTGCAGCCTGAGACTGCCCCACGCAGCAAGCACAGGCAAGCAGGGACAGTCGGGAGATGCACCCCAAATGCAAGCTCCTGATGGGGTGAAAGGGGCTCTCTCTGCAACACCTGGAGGTGGCAATGATTTAGCTGAGCTGTTGAAAGGTGGGGCAAGAGCAGGGTCTATGTGGGATGTAATCAAGTGTGGTCATGGCAACACATGAGCAGAACCAATTAACTCACCACTTTTAAGCTGTAGAGGGAGGCCCTGTGTGTGTCCATCAGAGACTGGAGCTGGCAGGTAAGGGAGTGTTACTAGCTTCTCCTTCCTAAGCTGAGAAACAATGCTAGGTTGCTCTATGGTGCCTTATATCACTTTCCCAGGGCATTGGGTTTTGGTTAGCTGTCTTTCTTAATCTCTCAGATGAGTTGTAACTATTGTTGAAGACATCCCAAGTGATTACTAGCACACAGGCACATTGTGGGCATCCCAAGGGCAACCCTGAAAAACAAGAAAAAGAGGGGTGTAGAGCATAGCCCTTGAGGAGGTTGGGCCAGAGCAGGGGTGGTCCAGTGCCTGTGGCCACCCCACGCTGCTCAGGGGCTGCTCATTTCATCTGGGAGTGGGATACTACACCTGTCCCTGCCCAGCTTGTGCCCGGGAACAGTGAAAGGTTAGTTGTTTGGACCTCTTGCTGCAGCCTGTCACTTCCCAAGCACTTTGATGCCACCTGATTACTCCTGTGAAGCCCCAGCCTGTTTATTTAGTTAGTTTTAGGGTTTTGCAGCTTGGCTCACACCCTAGCATCTGAAAAGACTTCCCAACAGCTTCACCTCTGCCTCTTTCATCCTCTTTTGGAAGTAATTGTGTTGAGGATTGCACCAAAGATGTGATCTGTATTTTAAAAGGATTGCTATCATGAGCTCCCAAGTCCCTGTTTGTACTTAGTTAGAGAACAACTACTGAACAGAACGGATCTGGGGATCTGCCAGTACTTACGGCAACTGCAAGACTAGTTGTATAAGACCATAAAACCCAAGGGTTTCTACAGGGCACTATGTGAGAGTTGCTCTGTGATGATGTGCTGAAGTAGCTACCCACTCATTGTTTAACACTCTTGTATCAAGCAATTAGGTCAAGAAGGTTGTTTGTTTAAAATAGCAGATCAATACTTTGCTCTGTTTTCTGCTGATCCTGCGTCTCTAACCATCCTGAGACCCTCCTGTGTAATAGAGCAGCTTAAACACTAATCACAGAATAGCTGGGGTTTGAAGAAGCCTCTGGAGATCATCTAGTCCAATGCCCCCACCAAATGCAGGATCACCTAGAGCAGCTCATGCAGAAATGTGTCCAGGTGGGTTTTGAAAATAGATGAAGGAGATTCCACAACCAATCTTGGCAGCCTGACCCAGTGTTGTGTTACCCTCGCAGTAAAGATCTTCTTGATGTTGAGGTAGAACCTCCTGTGCTCCAGCTTAGAATCATAGAATCCTTATGGATTGGAAGGGACCTCGATAGATCATCCAGTCCAATCCCCCTGCTACAGCAGGACACCCAGAACAAGTGGCATAGGAACACAGCCAGGCAGGTCTGGAATGCCTCCAGAGAAGGAGACTCCAGAATCCCCCTGGGCAGCCTGCTCCAATGCTCAGTTACCCTCACTGGGAAGAAGTTCCTTCTGATATTGATAGGGAACCCCCTCTGTTCCAGCTTGCACCCATTACCCCCTG